>JARJLF010001550.1:0-72102 GCA_029378395.1 Mycena leptocephala
CTATGCGTTCTTGAGGTCAGAAAAATTGGAAGTGTCTGAGTCGTGGAGAACATAGAAATGAATGATTCGATAGCAATAGCAATTGGATAGCTTGTAACTGCGCAGGAAGGATATCTATATATACATGGGATCCTAGTAGAATATTAATTATCATAGTGTGTAGGCGATAACATATCACTGGAACTGTTCCTCTTCTTCCTCGCTCTCCTCCTGCTCCTCCTCATCGTGTCGCTGACGCATCAAGATACGCGCACCGCCGACTGCCAGGAACTGTGGGTTCTCCGGCTCGGGGTCGAGGAAACTCCCGACCAGCACCGTCTCCATCGCATTGAGGGTCGGTGACCACACCCTGTACGGCTGTGCTAGCAGCACCTCGTCGTCGAGGCGGACTAGCTCTTCATGCAGCGTCTGGAGGGCTTCAACCGTCGGCTCGTCGTCATTCCGGTTGGTGGCCTGCCACATCCCGAGGAGCGTCAACGTCTTGAGCTCCCAAACATGCACCTTTGCTGGACAGGTAGGCTGGGATCTCGACTCGAGCAAAATCGGGAGGAAGTAAGATGACGGGAGCGACTCGGTGGTTGGACTGCGTGCAGCGGGAGTTGCGCATGACGAGCTCAAAGATCCCACGTAGGTTCGCTTCGCGCTTGTGGCCGAATGAACGCCGAGTCTGATCACGAAGAACCTGCGACATCAGGTCTAGGAAAGGTCGGCGATTGTTGTGCATGTTATACTTGTACCACGTATCGAGGAATAACCAGTCAAGGTCATGGCGGCCAGCGAAAAGAGTGTCCACACGGGAGTGGATCTGAAAGAAAGGCAAAGTAAGAAGGAAAGTCAGTGAAACCAAGGCACGGCCTTACCAAAGACAAAACAGCACTGCTCGCTACTCGGAGAGTGTTCGCTGACTCGCGATCGTAAGTGAGAGCACCGGCATGGTACAAAGTGCTCCAAGTCACAGTATCAAACCGCCAAAGGAATCTATTTCCCCCCCATTTCGACGGCACCAGTGGCGAGCAGCTCGATCAGGCGTCGATAGTAACCGCCTCGGCGACGTCCGATTCCTCGGCACGAGGTCAAGGATGCTGACAAGAGGTGAAAGAATTTCGTCGTGTGAGGGTGCTGCAGGACAGCTCGAAAATCTGAGCGATAAGTCGTCGGGGATGAAGAACAGGCTCAGCCATGCCGTTGTCCGAGTTTGCAGATGAAAATATATAATTTCCGCATGAAAGACGCAAGTCAGCCATGTTGGGCGTCTCGTCTAGAATTGAATGCGCGAACTTGAGCGCCTGCTCCTCTGTAAAGCCACAGGAGCTTTGCAGGCTGGGTGGTATGGCACCAAGGTCGAGGTTCCCGAGAGCCGAATATTTGACAAACATAGTCCCCGTCACAAATAACTTGGCGATGACATGAGATTCCGCCAGCAAAGGGCCCCAAAAGCACGAGTCCAGCAGATCCTCAATTTGCCGTGGAGTCGCGAAGCTCTGATGACTGGCAGGGAAGTCGATATGAGCGAAAGAACGCGACCGGGAAGGGGCGTCGCAGTTGTCAACTCCAACAAAGAGGCTATAACCACGGGATTTAACCAGATCCTATCCAGAGATGTAAGGAATCGTCGTAGCACAAATGAGAGAAATTGCTCACAAAGACCTTGGCAAACATGCAACCGTGTTCATCGTCAAGGAAATTGTCTGGGTGAGAAAGATGCAACTCGGCAGCATACTTGATCAGGAACGAAGTCAATATGAACGAGATTTGGTCATTGAGTTGAGAGGTAATCTCTGTGATATCAGATTCGACGCGAACGTCCGATAGATCGAAAGACAGACAAAGATGCTGGTTACGAAGAGGGATGGGATCGGAAGCTTCGGTGACCACCGCAAGAGATCCAAAACGCTCAGAAAACGCCGTGGCTCCGTGAATATCATAATAATGATATAAAGTCGAGAGAAATGTGGTTTTGCCGAACCGCGGAGGGCGGAGGAGAAGGAACTGAAATCGATCGGGTAGATGTAGGATGCACTCCGTCTTGTCGACAAACGCAATCCCTGGTTGATCACAAAAGTCGAGAAAGTTATCACTATCTCGAGGAAAGCGGAGGCGCTATGGAGCGTGAAAAACTGGGTAAAGGATTGAATAGACAATACTCACATCCAAGGAGTTAAGAGAAGGCCGTCCTGAACTCATGGGCGAAAGTGATCGCTTCCTTACGCGCTTTTGGTCGGGTTCGCTTTCACTACTCCAATCGTCGTCAAACCATAACAAGGAACGCTTGGAACGAGTGGAGCCCGTGGAAGGAGTAGATGGCGGCGATAAACTAGTTTCTAAAGAAAATATTATAGGCGAACAACGGAATAGCAAGAAAACGTACTGGCATCCGAATCAGCTATGCTAACAAGTCCCGCGTCTGGGCAATATCCAAGTCCATGGTGTATACAGTCACAAGTTTCGTTACTTGTATGGGTGGAAGATGCGATGTGTGCAATTTCGACAGCGTCGGGAGTGGCCATTGTGGTGGGAGGAAACAAGACGACTTGAGTCACGCTTCGCGCTCACGAGGTGTGACAAACCGCGTCGTCACGGTCACTGTGGGTACGCTTTTGTTCTTTATCCTGAACGTCCATCTTGAGCCACTCATCCTCACTCCATGGCCTCCAAAAAGAAAGGCCATGATAAAGTCACCGCCAAGGTTTTTTTCCTTGACAAAATCCATCGACTTGGGTCGCAGCCTCACGTTACCCTCGAACTTGATCGCACCGCGCAAGTTGCGGGTTTCTTGCTTACTGTGCAAAAGCAGCATAGATCCGACTGTCAAAATGGTCGTTGTTCCAGTTGTGTGGGCTCAATTCTCGTCAAATCGGCATGGCTCCTGGAAGATATCCCAAATGCCACTGCCGCCTACCTCGAGTCCGGGTTGGACCACGACCCTGTAAATGGGGTAGAATTCATGGTTTCCGACTCTGAGATATTAGATTACGAGGAGATCGCTTTCAAGGATGAGATAATTGTGCTCTGTGAATGCACTTCTGACAGTAAGTTTCCACTTCCCACCCATTCCTGGTGCATTTGAGCAGATAGCTAATGGTCGGTTAGAAACGGGCGTGTATTTCAAGACACCCAAGACACCAGCGAAGGAAAAGAGACAGCGCGATCCTTCTGAGGTTGCCCCGGATGCCACCCATAAGAACCCCAAACTGGAACTTCCGTCCCGACCCAAGGGAATGTGCATCATACCATCCAACGACGATCCAGCCAATCCGATTGGACTTCTACCCCCCTCTTTCCCTTTCCAATCATACATCCTCGGCGCTGGGGTAGTTTTGATCGATAAAACGGGTTCATTCCCCACATTGATCTTTTGCTCTCAACTCCCAATATTGCTGGCTGCATCGTGGCGCTGCCTCCTGGAACCGGTAAAAGTTTCATTTTGGCGATGATCGCCGCCTGGTATGACATCGAGGGCAACGTCGACACCTTCAAAAAACTTTTTTTGCAAGATACGGAGATTTCTTCCAAGGTGGCGCAACGGAAAGCCGATATCGAGGCTAAACGTGAGCCGAAAAATTATTGGTCTGGAAGAAGATGCCTCTGTTTGGTGTTTGACCTGGCCGAAATAGAAGATCTCCCAGAGGAGGGACTGATTACAGTTCCCGTCATCACCTATCTCTGTCGAACTATGCAACAATTTGTAGTCAAATATCAAAACCTCCTCGGTGCGGGCCTGAAGTTGACTTCTTTGGACTCCCCTGCAAAAATGATTCAGAAAATTCTTGTAAGCATTTTTTACATTGTAACGAGTGATACGTGATTTAAATTTACTATCCAGAGTCGAGCATCGTCGCAACGACTCCAGATTTTCATTGGGGTAGATCACTGGGACGCCCCAGTTCTCAGTTCGCTGTCATCTGGACACGATGCCACCCAGACAGAGCATATCGCCAAAGTCATTGTCAGCTTCCTCGTCGCATTAGCTACCCAGAACAAGATCGAAAAGGTCGCAAAATTGCTTGTCATGGGCAATCTCCCCGTTTTGCAGTGGGAATTTCAGAGCCTCGATCCCGCCTTCAAGAACATCTCCTTGCACACGACAATGGACGGTGCCTTTGGAATTACTCACACCGAACTCTGTAATCTTTTCTCTGTTCTTTGTCACAATCGACACATGCAATTAAACCCACGAGAAGATGGGTTGATGCGCAAACTGGGTCACTTTAGCCCACCGCCCATGCTACCTCACGATAGCCCACCCAATATTTATAATTTTCACCTTGTTTTGAATTACGCCGCGACTGCCCTTAATCTCGACAGTGCTCACAAAATCTTGCCAGACTATCCTTCTCTGAAGAGGATGCTGCAGCGTTGCGAGCACCTCTTGAAATATTCGAGTCTACGTCGAGGCCGCCAAATGGTTATTCCTCCAATCCAAGGGATCACCCTCGCTTCGCTCCTCGGATACGCGAAAAACGAAGAGGATCTTTGGAAATTATTATTTTATCTGGGCCCGCTCAAAGTGGTCAGCACAGGAGGCCCGGACCTCGATCCGATGTGGACTGTCCAAATCTGTAGCGCGTTTGCGGCAGAGCAGGTACGTTTAAATGGTCATAAATATGTATTTGCTGAAATTGATGCCACTTTTCAAGCTCTTCTCGCGGTTCCCTACCATTGTGTCAATCGAAAACAACCGTGAAATCCAGCTGAGGGCGCTGCTGGAGCGCAACCCCATTCCCTTCAGTGAGGCTATTGCCGATCGGCTCGAGAGTAGACCGCTGCGCAGTCTCTATGACATGAAAGAAGCGGGCTTCCAAGAGATGCTAGATAGTTTCATGGACGACGATTTAACCATCCCTGCAGACACGTCTGAACCCGAAACCAAAAGGCGAAAGTCGAAGTACCAAAACAACTATTTTTCTCAGGTTGGGCTCCTGACCAACTTCGCTGAATACAAAGCACAAAAGGAAGCGGAGGAGGCCGAGCAGAAGGAGCAGCAATCTGCCAAGGGGAAGGGGAAGCAACCCACCGACAGGAAGGTGCAGAAAGCGAAGCCAAAGATCAGCGGACTAGACGCCTTTGGTTACCTTGATGCTCTCATGGTTGCGCTGCGGGACCTGCACCCAGGACGCGTGATTGCCATAGAACTGAAGTACATCCCGCTCATCCGCCTTTTGTGGAGGCTCTACAAGACCAACAAGACATTTGAGGAAGCTATTCGTGGCCCGGGGGGGAAAATGCTCGTGAACAACTGCTTGGAAGAGGTCGAGAGGTTGGCAAAGCTGTCAATGGCCAAGCTAAGGGAGGTCGAATATATGGCCTATGACTCTGACAAGAAGAAGGAGGATCGCGTGAAGGTGCGCACTACTCTGGACAATGCCGTGACACAGTTGCGGTCCTACATGGACGCAATTGTCCAAGGAAATGCAAACAAGGGATACAGTGACCCTCGGACTGAGGGGATCACCAACGGCGAGAAGCGGATAATGGCAAACAAGAACCAGATGAACCCGGTCGATGAAGTGGTTGGGTATGTGGTCTGTGGCATTGGACGTCGCGTCGTCACGATCGTCGTGGAACCGACGCGGCAGAATACGATCTATCGATACGACGCAATTCCTGGTTGGCAGGATAGGTACGAAAGGCACTCTTCGGGGTATACGGCGACGGGATAGCTAATGTAGAATGTATTTTCCGGAATGTATCAATCACACCATCTGACACAAAGACATGAAGATATCGTACCCGCACGTTACTGTATTACCCATTAAAGTACGTCTGGCGGCGAATCAGCTTGGTGTGGATGTGAACAGATGAAGCGACGCACAAATAAAGTCCTCGTTCACCCTGTCCGTTAGGTCATCGAACGCATTCGCGGCAAACTGCGCGCCGTTCGCCTGCTGCGCGGCCGCCGCGTCTTTGGTGTTCTCGAGCGACGCGTCGACGAGGTCCCCCGTCTTGCCAAGCGCGGTGCGGCGCGCAGATGCGAGCGCTTCGCCAGCGTGAGGTAGAATGCAGTGAGGCTGAGACAAAGAGCGTGTCAGAACCCTGGCTGCGGGAAGCTGCCCGGCGCACGCACATGAAGACTGAGGCAAGGACGGCGAAGCACACAAGGCTGGACGTGAGCCCTTTCTTGTACAGCGGGGCCTGGTCGGTCGTGTAAAGGAAGGGTCCGAGAATCTGCAGACCCCGTCAGCATAGCTGCCACTTGTCAACGTGATGCGCACGTTGCCCGCTGACTGCCCGACGAACAGATCCCCGTCGTCAGCGTCTTCTTGTATGTCCCGCCGTGTTCTGCGAGGACCAGGTGTAGATGAGCGGGGGGATGCCGGGATAGAAAGATATGCTGCCTGACTGTTAGCTCTTAATAAAGTCACCAGAGAACGAAGAGCGTACATGTAGTACGCGCCGAGAAGCGCCCCCTATGGGTTGCCCCCGCGGAATATGGAGGAGCGCGGCGGCACCTGCGATGGGCGGCAGGGTGAGTGCAAGGAGAACGGGGAACTTGAGCTTCAAGCGCGTGGCAGCGAATCCACCCATGAGAGTCGCGAAGATTTGCACCGCGCCAAAGGGCATCTGCAGCAGAATCGTGTTGAGCTGGTTGAATCCAAACGACTGGACGATAAGGGGCCCGACTGTGGGACGAGATAAGCAAGCGCGATGGCTCTCAAAGGAGGTTCATACATGTGGAAATGCCGCCACTGGGAATGCTGGGGTAGGGTAAGCAGCTGCATGTAAGGGAGAGGGAACGACGGACGAGATGAGGAAAATCATGCCGAACCAGAGCCAGGTCTTGGGGTCGAGCAAACACTCGCGTACCTGCTCCCATTTCCATGTCTTGGTCTCCGTGCCCGTGTTGTTCGCCCGAAGACGCTCGACAACCAAGATTTTTCTTCAAGGGTGAGGAACCGAGCTGTCGTGGGTGAATCGGGGAGGACCATGCTAGTATCACGTTGAATGTTCTACCGGCTGGAAGTGGAAAAATCTCACTATACGACGGCGGAGAAGGCGACGGTCAGAATCCCTGTGAAGAGGAAGATGATCTATATCACATGAGGTGGGGAAAGCACTGGGTACGCTAAAGAGACGGACTTGGTAGGGCTTGAGGCTGCTGTGTATATGACCAAGACCGAAAGACATGATAGAACCGATCTACGGAAATCTAAACGACTATCAATTGAGTGAGGGAAGGAGAACATACCACGGTGGTGAGGCCGTTCATGGAATACCACAAAGTGGTCCGCTGGGTCTGCTCGCGGCGGCGCCACCACATAGCAGTGATAGTTACAAACGTAGGCGCGACTGTTGCCTCAAAGAGACCCAAAAAGAACCGGGCAGTGATTAGGGTAGAGAAGTTGCGCGCAGAAGTCATGCAGCTGAGCGTTATTCCCTGCATGCTAAAAGTTGAACGGAACGTAGGAATGAAAAAGCGGGTGAACGGACCCAGGCAAGAATATTGAACGCAAGCCAACGACCCACGGGCAGGCGGACGAGTAGGAATGACGAGACGGGCTGCCATACTAGTTGTGCTGCCAGAGGGTTAGGTTAGCCGTCCAGAGTCCGGAAAAGGCCAACAAACCGGCGTAGACGATGCTTCCGAGGGCACTGAACTGATAACCAACCAAGTGCGTATCCTTAGCCAGGTTGAACACAGACGCGTATGAGAGTGTACTCTTGTCAAGTTGCTGCAAAAAGTATATTCTAAAAGACCCGAAGTGAGAACTTTGACCCGCAAAACAAAAGAAAAAGAAGAAACATACCCTAGCATGACAGGGAGAAGCCAGAGATCCGTTTTGCGCAGGATACGGGCATTGTCCTCGGGGGAGACTATAACGGGTGCGTGCGTGTTGTCGCCCAAAATCGCCTGCGCCGCGTCTCCCCAAGTCTGCACTGTGTACGTTGTGGGGTCGACCGTACTGTTGGACATTGTCTTCTCGAAGTGTCCCATTTCCGCCTTGTCGTCGGTCATTGCAGAGGCCATGGGAGGTCGGGGTTGTTCCTGGAGGATTCAACGCGAGCGACATCTTTCGCCTGCAATTTGAATGCTGTTTTATGTCGGCTCCTTGTCCAACTTCAAATGTCGGGTCATGAGACTCTCAGGAAGTCGGACCGGCGGCCGTTAAGCAGCGCTAAAGGCTGCATCATTTCCAACATGTCAGTTGAGAGAACCAGTCGAAAATTGAGAGTCTCTTGGAGTTCATTTGCCAGGTACAAGCGCAGTTCAGGCCTGCTATTCGCTGCTATTCGAGTCCCTCAAGAATAACAATAGTCGAATCAACTGTATCGTCGATAAACCAAGCTGAAAAACCATTTGAAACACACGTCTGGGCCCAGAATTGGCCCTGACCTTGCCTGACGAGGCAACGACTTCATAATTCACCTTTACGAATATAATACCGGCCTTGACCTTGAAGCTTGAACGAGTTGTGTTAGGTTGTGTTGGAGATCAGCTTGAAGCGGCTCGGAAACGGACGACGGTATGCGGTCCGAATCAGACCGTAGCCTTGACCTTAACCACAACCCCTAGATGGACTTTGCTCTACCTCCCACCAATGCCCCGTATCCATATCCCTTCTTCTTTCACTCCCGCTGTATCTACCGCAGGGTCCCCCGTCTTTGAGCTCCGGAATCCCGCGGGCACATCCTCTCAGTCCAACCCATCTCGGACACCGTCGTCCGTGTTGCCCACCAACTTCCCCTCCAAAGATTTCCCCAAAAAACGAACTGTGGTATCGCATGGGAGCCCGCGGTATCCCTCAGCTACCGTCGATGTACGCTCTTGGTTAATATAGTGCTCTGTTAAATGTTACTGCCATTCAGATCAATGGCACGAATGGGACGTTAAGACGGCCGCGTTGACAGTGAAAATCATTTGAGACATGCCCAAGGCTTGAATGGTTCACAAAGGAGGGACGCCGTTCCACGCCGATAGCCAGACGCGCGCGTACTCTTTTGACGCTGCTTCTGGCGCGGTCATGCATTATGTGGGTCCATTTTAAAAATCAACTCGGAACCATTCTCGTCTGGGATCCAGGAACGCTGGCTGGCCCTTCTAACCGAAATTTTAGGTCGAAAGAGAGAATTACTTGCCCACCTCTGAAGACGAGTTCACATCGACTGAACCGTACGTGCACACGGAGCGCAACGAGTTTGTTTATGGACTTGGCGAGTCGCGTGGCAACCTTATGAAGGCCGGTAAGAAATTTGTTATGGAAGGTCGCGACGCCTTGTCGTATGATTGGGAACACGGTAATTTTTTAGTTTCTCTCATCTGGGTCTATGTTTATATGGAAACCACAGGTGATCCGCTGTACAAGGTCAACCCGTTCTATACGGTGTATAACAAAAAGACCAAATTTGGCATGGCATCTTTTACAACAACCTCACCGACTCTACCATTGATTTGGGTAAGCTGGTTTTTCCAAGAGCCTGCATTCCCGTGTCTAATCCAAGGCAGGTGCGGAAGTCGACGCACTCTGGGGTTTCTTCCGCGTGTACAAGGCCAACAGCGGCCCTGTGCGTAAATCAATTAAACGCAGTGCCGTGAACTAGAATTTTTGCCAGCTCGACTACTACGTGATCCTCGGGGACGGTACTCTTCCTTCCGTCCTCACGGAGTACGCGCGCCTCGTTTCTCCGGCAGGCCCGACATCCGCCTTCGCAGCGTCCCCGTCCCTCCCGCCGCTCTCCCAATTCGGCTACCTCTCCTCCAGCCTTGCCCTCTCCGCCGAGCCCCACGCCCAAGAAGCCGTCATCCAATTCCTCAAAGACTGCCGCATCCACGGCTTCCCCGTCGACGGCCTCTACCTCTCCTCCGGCTGGTGTCAAAGTACGTTCCGCGGTCGCACTGAAATAAATAATAATCTCCCCAGACGAAGACAACGGCGACCGCAACTACTTCGTCTGGAACCGCTCGCGCTACCCGTCGCCCGTGGACCTGGGGCGCGTCGTCGAGAAGGAGCTCGGCGTGCAGTTCATCACGAACATCAAGCCGTGGCTCCTCGCCACACACCCACGCTATGCCGCCGCGCTCGCGCAGGGTGCGTTCGTACGCCCCGCGCCGGACGCGGAGGACGCTGGGCCCGCGGCGAGCAGCTGGGTGTGGGCGGCGGGCTTCGCGTCGCACAAGCCTGGCTCGTACTTTGACTACTCGTCGCGCGCGGCGTGCGACTTCTGGGGCGAGCAGATCCGCATGGAGTTGCTGGCGAACGGGCTGACTGGGATGTGGTGCGTCGCGTTGTGGTGCACGGCTGGGCGTGCATGGGCTGATGGAACACTGGATGTAGGATCGACAACAACGAAATCTCGGGACTGCTGGACGACGAGGAGCGGTTTGCGGGGGAAGTAGGCGTTTTTGGGCCCGAAGGCGGGAACGTGGAGACGCGCATGGGGTGGGGCGGCGGGGAGATCCGCGTTGGGAGCGTGGGCAAGGCGCTGCAGACCATGGGCATGGCGCGGGTAGGTGTTCTGTCCCTCCAATTTCCAGCGATGATCATACTGTCGTAGACGACCTACGAGACCGTCCTCGCGGCTCGGCCAGAACACCGCCCGGTGATTGTGTCGCGCTCCGGCGTCCCGGGCATCCAGGCGTACGCGCATGCGACGTGGAGCGGGGACAACTCGACGACGTGGAAGGCGCTCCAGTGGGGCACCAAGATGACCCTGAGCGTTGGGATGAGCTTTGGCCCGGGTTTGTACGGGCACGACATCGGCGGTGAGTACAAGCACCATCGAGTCTGGCGTCCGGTCTAACGGGTTTTAGGATTCGCTGGGGCGCACCATCCGAGCCCCGAGTTGCTTGTTCGTTGGTGCCAGAACGTCGGTTTACGCCCTGCCCAGCCTGTATTTTGTCTGACCTGAAAACAGGGCGCGTGGCACTCGCGTTTCACTATCGTGCGTCCAGGTTTCATTTGGCTTCGCAGAGTGTGCAAAAATTGCGGTAGCATTCATGGAAAGAGGTCTCGACCACGATGTGGATGTACGACGACGTGCCCGGGATCAGCGACAGCATCCGCGCAGCGCTGGCCTTTCGCTACCGCCTCGCGCCCACCTTTTATTCGCTGTACGTGACGGATTACCAGCGACACGGCTGGCCGATTCTCAAGGTATTTTCGTCACGTATCCGGGACGAATGTGAAGCTGATTGAATATTGTTGCAGCCGCTACTGTGGCACCACTCCGTTGATCCGGTGACGCTGCAGCTGGACGAGGAATTCTTGTTCGGGTCGCATGTGCTCGTGGCGCCAGTGACGACCAAGGGCGCGACCAAGCGCCGGGTGTACCTCCCTGCACAGGCCAACAACGGGGAAACCGCGCTGCAGTGGTGCGAGTTGGATACTGGTGTATGGCACACTGGTAAAGGCGAATTCGTTGAGCTCGGTGGGTATTGGGGTTGTCCTTTCTCTTCGAGTTATCTCTAAAACTGTTTGGCAGACGCCCCGCTCACACGGACGCCGGTGCTGGTGCGGGCTGGGGCCGTGATTATCCTCGGCGGTGCATGTGCGCGGAACATCTACGACGGCGTCGCGTCACGGACGGCGCTCGTCTTCCCCGCGCCGAAAGGCGAGTCGCACGGGAGCTTCACGCTCATTGAGGATGACGGCGTATCGAACGACCACATTGACAAGGGCGTATACACGGAGCTCGTCGTGTCGTTTGCGGCGACCGAGTCCGAGGTCGTTGTGGACTACGAGGTGGTACACGGGGCGTATAAGCTCCCGTACGAGGTTATTTGGATTGAGCTGCCTGTGGGCGATAAAAGGAAAGTGGTGGTGAAGGAAGGGAAGACGGAGCGCCGCAAGGAGAATGGTGGAAAGAAAGAGGTTGGAATTCTGGTGAATTTGTGAATCGTGTAATCTCTGTATCCTTTACTTTTATTCAACTCAAGCCTTCAATGCTCCTGTCAGCCCACGGCGCTCCGGGCCGATCTCAAACGCGTTACACATGCACGTGACTGATGTGACCCACGCGTCTGAAGTTCAAGTCCCTGGCTCTCATCCTACATATCCCGTTTCTTGGTTTTCTGCTCTCATGTCCGTCGTGGAATCATGTGAGTAGCGCTCCCATTTTATTCACGCGTGCTCATGATTTTTAGCCACACAATCCGAGGCTACCTACTTTGCAACAGGTTCTACTCATCTGAGCGTGTTATCGAATCGAATAAAAAGTCGTCTTGCTTTGCGTCGTCTTTATTTCTCCCCCAAACCCGCTGCGAATAAATCACCCGTGCTCGGGGAGGTATCAGAGGACGAGGACCGGTCGTCCGACACCGAGTCGTCTTCCGATGGCACACCGCCGAAACCTGCCACCGGTACTCGGAGGGTGTATTCAAATTTATGTACGTGGCGTTGAGTACCTATGATCACTAGCTAACATGTTGGGCAGACTATTGGAACCGCCCCAGGATAGAACTTCTCGACCTACCACTGGAGATCATCGAGAACATCGCCGAAAAGATACGCGATCCCAAATGCCCCCTTTTAATGGACACGGCAGCCTTTTACATCTCCGAGAAATACTCCGACTTCTCTGGGGCCCGCCACAGTCTCAGCGCGCTGAGCAAAGTGTCCTTCGACCTGCGATGCGCCGTCGAGCGCGTCTTGTATCGCAACATACAGCTAGACTTTACCGGTTGGAAGGGCCGGAAACACACTGGATGGCCTGCAGGCTCACTTCGGTTACTTCTTCGTACGTTGGAAGAACGGCCCGAGCTTGGTCGATACATCCATGTCGCGGCTTTGGACTATCAACTCTCCACCGAGTCTGAAGAACTCGAGATGGGCTTGGAAGAATTCCTCAAGCGCACCCCAAATCTCACCCACCTCTTCCTCTCACAGTGTCCTGTTGCTTTATGGGACTTTCCTGCAAAACACCTCAAGGGCTTTGCCACGACTTTTGCTCCTGGCATCCTCCTCTCCCTCCTCGACCGGCTCCCTGCCTTGAGGGACCTGCATCTACGCGACTGCCACGTAATGGCCCTCGCAGGCGAACTGCCCTCCCACAACCTGCAGCGCATCCGCCTGGACAGCAGCCACGAATACGCGTCTGCCCATTTCGCGCGCGTGCTCACCATCTGCGGCGACTCTGTGCACGAGCTCGACGTGCGCTTCATCGGCGGGCTGCAGCTCCCCGCGCCGTGCTTCCTCACGGAGAGCCCGTTCGCGCGCGCGGGGGGCGACGCCGTCCGCACGCTGCGCCTCGACAACATCAGCGTCCTCAGCCACCTCTCCTCCGGCTACGCGCACCTCCTGCGCGAGCTCCCCGCGCTCGAGCATCTGCACCTCTCGCACCACGCGGTGTTCGCGTCGGGCGCGTTCAGCATGCTGCCCGCGTCCCTGCGATCCCTCACCGCGTCGGCGTACTACGGCTTGTGGACGCCCGAGCCGGCGAAGAAAGGGTTCCTCGGCGCCCTCGCATCGTGCATCTCGATGAGCTCCAAAGAGATCGCGCGCGTGGAGGGGTCGAGCGGGAAGAAGCTGGATGAGCGTCTAGACCTGCTGCCCGTCGTTGAGGCGTGCAAGACGGAGCAAATATTGTGCGAGAAGATCCAGGACCCCTCCCGTTTGTGACGATCTTTTGTAAGTTTTGCAAGTTCTCCTTCCTGCCGGCGCTTACTGACATGCTGCAAGTCGGAACGAAGGTACTGTGCATCAACGATGAGGCGAGGGAGGAGAACAAGGAGAATCAGGAGAATCAGGAAGACGAGGAGGACGCTGACGACGAGGCATCGTTCCAGGACGTCATAGCTGCGATACCCACACGTAGACAAAGGCTATACCCACGCGACTCTCCAAGCAATGTTTTCTTATAGCTTTTTATTTGTACTGAAATTGGAATTAATGCTTTCTTTTGGGGCTTTGTGAAGGCAAGTGTGAAGGCCTCGCATTATTCTCGATATTGCTACATGGGAAGGTACGAAAAAGTGGATACAAGGCAGGTATTAAGAAGAGGATGTATGTAAGTCGCGTTACGTTTATGATACAGCGCATTCAGAATTGAAAGTCGTAAGTGTGGGGAGAGCCCCGATTCATCACGGTCGTTCTCGGTAGGTTGGAAATTTCAGGAGAATCAGAGGTGGTTGGGCACCCCCCAGAGGAGCATGACGAGTCCTTCCTCGTCGTCGGACTCCAAAATACAGCTCTGCCGGCCGTCCGCCATTTCGTCTTTGATCTGCAGCGCAGGGGAGCACGAGACCGGAGGCGGGCCAGCCCTTTGGGCCCGGTCTCTCGACGCCTGTGAGCCGGCTTCGCGAGGAGGGCCTCGGGGTAATTTTCGTCGCCACTGAGGTCGATCACGTCGATTTTGGACTTCTGTGGAGAGTCGAGGGCAGAATTATCACTGAGTGGCGTCGAAAGCATGCTCGTGGTGGGGGTGTATGCCGGTGAGGTCGGGGGAGTGTAGTATACACTGGCGGATGAGAAGCTGTTGGAGGACGAAGAGGCGCTGGACGGGGAGGTGATCGTATGAGTGGCGAGGAAAGGGGGCCACGATAAGACGTAGGTTGCGGTATCGTCCCCGCTGGGCGGCTCGAATCGTACAGGGCCTGGCCTCCCCCTTGAAGGGCGAGGAAGGGCTTGAGAGCCGAGGTACAATTCAAAATACCGTTCGCTCTTTTGCGCCGAGGCGGGCGGAAAGAAATCGCCCCGAATAGAAAGGGACCATCCCAACTCTGTGGCCGATGGGACGCGTGGATGACGGTGCTAAGGAATTGTAAGACTTTTAACATATCTGTAAAAAAGGATAACTCACTGTGGCGACGTTGTGGAAATTCATAATAGAATAGAAAGTCGTAAGGATTCGCAGCGATTAGTGCAAGAGTGCCAAGGGTTCGTGAAGGGTGTCGTGAGTGCCTTTGTGGGTGCAATCGAGGATTGGGACGACTCGGAGCGAAAGGTACGTTTCAGCGGGAAAGAGAATATTGGGGGAAAAGCTGAGAATGAGGAGGAAGCGATAGTTGCGCCTTTTATCTTGGACCCCCGCTGTTGCAGCCCCGGGCCGTCTCTTTGTCTGCGGTTTGTTTCATATCTTGCTTTGTCTCTTTCTTCTGGTGATGGAATTTGGGGTCAACGTGGCCGGAGACTCGGAGCTTGGGGCAGTCTGAAAGAAATACATAAAATTCCAGTTGGACCTCTACTAGTAGCAGACGCGTGAAGCAGAGAAGCAGGGACAAGCGAAGCCTAACTTGGACCCAAACCTCCAAGTCCCAAAAGGGGATATAAATGTCAAAGAGCGTTTCATTTGAGTCTTACTGGTCGGGAAATCACAGACTCAAGGCAATAAAAGTATGCCTTTGAAACAATGTCAAAATGACTCGCGGAGGAGCGCTATCATTTCGAAGACAGCGAGCTGTCAGTGAAGCGGTTTCGGCTGAAATAGCTGAATTCTTGACGCAGAACAGAGCACAATGCATGAATCGATTAATGATCATAGTTCATATCATATTCGACACACACAGCCCAGATCAACTTCTCTTGTCAAAGAACTGGAAGTGTTTAAGTATCATGTACTTAGTCCGAATCGCATGTCCAAGACGGAGAAGCGATGGAGAACAGGGAGCTAGAATAAATACCAGAGGAAATTAGTGGAAACATCATTTGCTTGTATACGGTGGGGGGTAGCCGACAACAACAGGATGTCGCCCGGCCATCATTTCTTGTGCGGTGCCCCAGGATGGCATCTCCTGAGGCCGGATCTCGTCGAAGACCTGCGGCGCATGTCCGTCATTCAGATTTGGGCTGTACGGCTGCTCTCCCATGATGGCCGCAGAGGAACTGGACGGCCCAGCACGGTTCGATGGCCCAGCATGATAGGCGTCAGTCATCGACTTGGGGATTGCGCCTCGGCTGCGGAAATGGTGAGAGTTTGGGTCGTTCCTATCGATTGACGAAGATGAACCATGCCCGGGGGTAAACGCTGCTTGATAGCGCGACTCTATCGTGCCTTGTGGTTCCCACATCGGCTGGCCCTCTGTGCTGTGAACGGCTGTGGCAGTGGGCGAAAGAGCGCGCTCATCCAGGTCACCGTGATTTCCCCAGGAAGAAAACACGCTTGGGGGTAGCCTGATCTTCCGACCATCTGTCGAGGACCCGAGGAGGCTTCTGCGATTATAAAATAAGAATGAGCAGATCGGCTGGGTAGGCATAACACACCTGAATCCGAAAATGGATACGATAGTCTGTCTGGTGCCTCTAAGCGCCGCCGGCGGCACCTACGTATAACACAGAAGGCGGCGACTAAGAGACATAGGACGGCCGCAATTATGCCCCCAATAATGGATCCAGACATGACGTTTTTCTTGGAAGAGTTATTGGGATTGCGGGACTGTCCTGTGCCAGCGCTGAAATATTTGAGTCAGGAGAGTCATGAAGGATTGATTTCTGTTGGGAGTACCTTGCATCCCCGCTTTGAACGGTGCCCGTCGCAGGCTGTATTTGTCCACCTTGTCCGCCGACAGTTTGTCCAAATGAGAGGGTCGGGAGCCCAGAGAATTAGTTATCTCTCCAGAAACCGAACTAAATTAATTATGGTGACACGTCAAATATGAACCAATTATCGGGGCGGTGAAACTTACTTGAAGTTGAAGGTACCAGCGGATTGAGCAGTGAAAGAAGTGGACGATGGAATGGAAGAAAGAGAATCTGAAGCGGGACTAACAACGGGAGAAGAATCTTGTCCGGGGGAAACGGACGAGGAATCTGACCGTCTTTCTGAGATGGGTCTCCCGTAGTTTGGGAACCTCCTTGGGGCGATGTACCCTGGGAACCTCCTTGAGGCGGCGACGATGTTCCGCTGCTGCCCGTACTGGTCCCCGTGTCGGTTGGGTTGGAAGAATCTGCAGTAGATGTGCCTCCGCCGATATGTCCAGTTCCGATCCTGCCATCCCCTCCATTCACGGACGATTGAGGGGGGTCGGATACACTACTACTCTGCTCCCCCTGTGATCCCCAGTGCCGCAGAGACCGCCACCGCCCAAAGTGCCTGCACCGCCAATTAGCCTGTGTGCGAAATGACAGACAGTGTGCGTCTCACGTCGTTGGCCGATGGTGAATGGAAGGGACACCCCGGAGTCTCCGGCGCTGTCCTTCACAGAAAGAATGACGGTAGTTCCTGTAGTTACAATACTCAGACCGACATGAGAACCCCAGTACTTATAGGCACGCACCTGGGGCGACATCGGCATCGACGATCCAGGTAGTTGGGACAGCGGAGGCGGCGCTAGGTTGTCGAGCGCATTGTTTGGGGGGGATGCAGAAAGAATACTGAAATAAAAAATTGAGAAGCGACCACCAAAGAGATGGCAATATATACCTCTGAAATGATTAGAATTCAGCCAGTGAGTGTAACGGATATCATACCAATGACCATGGGCCTCCGCGTGCAATGTCAGCCCGAATTTTTAAACGGGAGCTTTGGCTTACCTGTTCCGCCTTGCCAAGAAAGTTGAACAGCTGCGCAAGCTACAGCGTTTGACCTGGGCGAAACGACTTGGCGATCATGACTAGAGGTAAGACGGAGGGTTTACGCACGGTGTATCCACCGCTATGGAAGCAAAGGAATGTGAGATAAAGAGCGCGGAAATTGCGACGATACAGTGAGCGCGCATCGTGGCAGAAAGAGAGCAGAACTGGAGCCGTTTAGAGGCTCGCTGGACATCATACTAAATGCAGCGATGACATAGAAGCAGTTCGGTGGAGACAGAATGGCACAAGATTATCAGCTTGCATGCCGGCCACCCCTACCTGTATGAGTTGATGGACATCTGTGACAGTCCGGCACGAAACAAATCAGAGATCGTAAGAAACCAATCTGCGTTGAAGCCGGTGAAGGCCGGTTGATTGAGTCCACTTTAGAGCCGCATTAAACGTGTAAGTTCGGCGACCAAGAGTTTAAACTGTTAATTATGCTGAAGTGCCAAAGTGTTTGGCCAACGTGCTCTATAAATATACACAGATATCAGTGGCTGAAAAACCCAACAGATCCTGGGAGAAATTGAATAGACCTTATTAGCTGGCGCGGATGATAAATATACGCTATGCCTGAGAGAATCGATATGCAAAACCACGGTCAACTATCAGACGGAGTTTGTTCTTGGAAGATCTGTGGAGACGCAGTTGCCGAGCAGCGCAGATCCGAATACTGGGTGAATGGCCGAGATAGATGGAATGCGCGAAGCAAAATGGTGAATGTTTGCTATCTTGAGCACCAGCGTGAAGCATGTCGGAGAGGAGCATAATCATATGCACCCGCCAGTAAAGAGATAGATTGTCGAGCGAAATAATAATAAAGGCGCTTCGGATTTGACGTTATAGTTCGAGAATCCAGGTCTGGCAAGAGGTCTGGTCTCGACACTGCCGGAAAAATCTCGTTTGAATGCGGTAAAAGAGGGGTTGGGCGCTACGCTGGCAGACAACTGGGCGAGTCGTTCGTAAGGTTCTTCGTCATCCCAGGACTTGGTCGTCAAGGAGCCAGAATTGAAACCTTTTGGATTCGCCGCGCCAATCGCGTCATTGACTGTCCAGGCGGCCAATCTGCGCACGGGGTGTAGCAGGGAAAGATGGGTTTAACCATGTTTTGGTCTCCCAACAAACTGACTCGTCAATGTAACTGAGCTTCGAGGTAAGTATGTCGAAGAGTTGACCGCGAAGGTGGACGGAAAGGTTTGCTGGAGGTTTGCTAAAAGGTGGTTCGACACTGCTCCGACTGTGGCGGTGCAGCTGCCATCAAGCCCCTATCCCAAAACGGGTCGGACTCGTCTCTCGTGTACTCATGGGAGGCCATTGTGTCCATACCAGTGGATATGCGTGATTTTGCTGGGATGGACTTCCGACTTTTTTAGACTCGGCGAGGAAAACGTTCAGGAGGAAGAGTCGAGACAAGAGAGTTCTCATATTTCTCTTAGGTATGTTTCTTATTTTTCTTTTTCTTTCTGTTTTGACATGCACAGTAGTGAATAGTAGCTTCCATGTCAAAGCACTGTTGCACATGGGAGGGATGTAGTCCTTAAGAACAGGCAGTCTTCCGCGATACTATCCTTTCAGCATCACCTCTACCGTTCGAGCGAGGCCATCCTCGAAGTGTATGTCCCCCATCAACTACAACACAAACTTAAAAAGCCCTCCGCTCTGCCTAAAAATTGCACTCGCAACAGCAATTGTCCCAGGGAGCTTCAAAATTTAACCACCACCGAACTCGCAGACCTCCGTTCACGGTGCGGCGAAAACAAGTTGTCCGCTGAGCAGACAGCATCCGAGTCCCAACTCGTCGTTTTCTTGGGAAAGCTCCCCTCAGGTTACTGCGAAGGACTTGGCCGGTTCGGACTTGAACCCGTTGGACGAGTTGATTGGGTCCTCTTCGATGGAGAAATGAGATGCAGAGGCCATGGGAGGCCCGCATGTCTGAGGCACGGACGCGCGCAGCTGGCACATTTTTCTTTCGGCGGCATATGTGGTCTGGTTGCGCAGATGGCGATCCTGTGGGGTTCAGCGCAGAAAACAGGATGGCCGCCTCGTCGCCCATCTCAAAATCAGCCTCTTCAACGAGCTGGTGTATCATTCGAGAATAGCGGTACGGTTACTTTATTTTCTCGGTAGTGCAGGCACACCCTTCGTCGCAGATTTATGTATGGGCGAGTCCCGGAACAGACGACCGAAGGTCCTTGCAATGAGATCGGGAAAGAGGGAAGACGTCTTTGCATGTCAGCGTTCTTCGGTGAAATTACAACACTATTTCGGCGATTGCTTAATCCGACGAGACATAGTCGGACCCAAGGTCATCCTCTTCACAACGGTCATTCACGCGCTGCTGGGAACAGCCGGCTTTACGTTAGACCACTCAACACAAAATTCTATCGTAGTGTGTCCCAATATCTACGTCCATGAAGTAGAGACCGTTTTGTCGTGAGGTCATACAGTGTAAGTACATGTAGCTCTGTCCCAAAATTATGCCAAGTAATAATGATAAAATAAGTGCATTCGAGTCCAATAGTCCAAGTCCATGAATGCAATACGAGAATGATAAAAACGGGCGGAACGGCGGTATAAATAAGTTACGAGGGGGAAACGCGAAAAGGAACGTGTGCTCGCGTCACGACGCTACGAAGGCGCGAAACACAGACTACCGCCGTGACGGTGGCTCCGTAATCACCGGCTGCGCAATCGGCGCCGCCGCACGCGCAGCCGCCGCGTTCGTGCACAGCGGGCTGGGCGGCGATACCGTGGAGCCTATCCAGGGATCGAAATAGCTGCAGCCCTGAATCGGCTGCATCATTCCCGCCTTGTCCTGCGCATTGGCCCACCCACTCCCGACATCCACGCTCTTCGTCGGACTCGGCGCCCCGCTCGCGGGCGTGATCGTCGGGCCGGGCAGCGTTACGGGGCTCCCTGCGGGCGCATACGTGGGGAGCATATTCCCCGGGCTCGCGACGCTGTTCGGGAACATAATTGAAGGGGGCGGCCACGCAAGGGAGTTGACGACGTCCGTAGGGATCGCGCCCGCACCGCTGCCACCCGTCTGCCACGCGCTCAGCGGGCCATTGAAGGGGGATTTGTTCCCGCACTGGCCCACAGCTTCGCGAGGGTCTGTCGGCATCCACCCCTGCTGCAACCCGAGCTGGTACGACCAGTGCGGCGCCTCGACCCTACCCGCCGTCGAGTTGCCGATCTTCCAGGTCCAGAAGAACCAATTCTGCGGGTACGCAAAGTCGGGTAAGTATTCAATCGTGAGAGAAGATATAGAGGGGGAGGAACGCACCTGCAGCGCATCCATGCTCGACTTCGCAAACGTCTTGTACGCTACCTTGGTCGTGTTGTCCCAGTTCTCCCAGTCAAGCCAGTCCGTCGTGCAGTTCCCCAGATCCGGGTGGTCGCCGTCCAGGTGATATGTCCCCTCATACCGTGTGCCGAGTCCCACACCGGTGACATATAGTCCGCAGTCCACCACCGCGTTGCTGAACTCCCCCGCGACGACGAACCCGAAGTCTGCCATGGTGTTGTTGAATTGGGCGCCCCATGAGTCGCACGGCTGCCCCGTGCGCTGGGTGATCGGGTCTGCGCTCTGTCCCTGGAAGCACAGATACGGGTGCATGTCGAGCGACGCGCGGTCCGCGTTGGGGAGGAAGCCCTTCCACTGGTCTGACGGGAGAAACCCGTCGTGGAACGACACGAACGGCCCATTTCCTTGCCCGATGCCGCTCGCGAGGCGTACATTATTGTACGCCTGGAGGTAGCTGCAAAACGCGAGTCAGTTAGTCTTGGTCGGGCAGAATGGATGAAGCACGACGCACTAGCGCGCCAGGACGTCCTGGGTGATCGGGGTTCCCTGCGGCTCATTGGTGATACCAAACATGACTACGACGTCTTTGTACTCCGGCTGGCTGATAAACTCGGCAAGAATGCGCACATAATCGAGTGAGCGCTGTGTACTGTTAGCACACGTACGATTAGTATTTATTTGGGAACGCACCTGCGCGTTGGCGATCCCCATAGGGCCAAAGAGCACGTTATAGCTGCCCAATCGTCCCGAGTGGTTCCAGCCGTTCTGCGATCCGGGAAGCGCGTGGAGGTCGAGATTGATGCGTATCCCGTACTTGCGTGCCCACTCGATGGCCTTGAGGAAGTACGTCCAGGAGGTCTTGGGGAGGAAGCCTTCACCGTCGAGCACCTCGATAGCCCAGTAACCGAGCGGGATGCGGACGAAGTTGAGGCCAGCGGCGGCGATCTGCATAAAGTCCTGCTCAGTGATGAAGGTCTTGTAGTGGTCCTCGAGCGCGGACTGCCCGCCGGCTTGCAAGAGGGTCCACTCGTCGATAACCGTGACGTTGCTAGGCGCCGACGCCTGTACGGTTTGGTATAGGGCAGGGACGATGAACTGAGCGCGCGGTTAGTTTAGAGCGGTGGGGAGTACAAAACGTGCACGCACCGGTTCAGTGACGAGCCAGCCACCGAGGTTGACACTGGGCACGAGAATTTTAATAATGAAATAAGCGTAAAGTAGAAGCCGCACCCTCTAATCTTATCAACGCCGAAATTGAAGGTCTCGTTGAGTGCGGGGCTCCATGATTGTGCACGGGCGCCGTTGTTGAAGGGGTCATTAACGTCCCAGTACCAGTTGCCGCCGTAAGGGTTGGAGTACGTGAAAGTGGTGCCGTCTTCGGCGGTGATGCTGCTCCCGTCGCCGCCGGTAACAATAGCTACCTTGCCCTGTGGGGTGGAGCCCGAGTTGCTGGATGAAGGAGGAGTACTGGTGTTGCCAGAAGGGTGGCTAGACTTCTTCTTGAACACGGTGAGGCATAGGACGGCGATAACGACCAGAATGAGGGCGAGGCCGCCGAGCCCAAGAAGAATCAATTTCTTCCGTCGTGATTTAGGGCTCACGGAGGCTTCACGTTTCTCGTTGCTCTCGTCGGCGAATAAGCCGGGCTCATCATGGTACGACGACCCATCAGAGTAGGGGTTGTAGAGGCTGTCTGCATTGGACGCGGACGCATGGTGTGAAGAGGCAATGGAGGCGCGCACGCCTTCGCCTCCGCCATCGTCATACAATGCCCGGCCTAAAAATCTGGGCTGGACGGCCCCCAAGGGTATACCGTCTGTATATGACATGTCATCCTGGTCGACTGAGCCACTTGGCTGCGGGGCATCGAGATGGTCGTGGGGGTTGGGGAGGGGCGAGTAGTCGCTCGCATGACCGGGAGGCGGGTGGGCCATAGTGGAGTGGAAAGAGAAAGAGAGAGATTTAAAGCGGTGACTGAATCCCGCTCGCTCCAAATCGAGAACGCCGTTCAGAATCAACGTCGCCGCGTCGGCTCTTGAAAGCTATGATACCAATCCGTGCAGCGGCCGCAAAGGGAGACAAGTATCTACGATTGGAATCCAAAAGAAGTTTCAACTTTGAGCCGGAGCGGGGATGCCTCCCCGTATTGGAAAGAAAAGTCGGTAATTTTATTTTCGATTCAAAGACTGGTCGGGAGCGCGCTCACTTGCATTCGTGCGCGGCCCGTCCAAGTGAGACATCGGTCCTTTGTGGGTGGAGCAATGCTGTCCACCAATGCTATGCTCAGCCTCGGCCCCGGGTAACTTGGTTTTCTCAAGTTGGTCCTCTTGAAATAGATTGGAAGTTTCTCGTTCCAAAATGAAGGCAAGTCAAGTGTTTTGAGAGAAAAGCGAAACTGCTTGAAGTATGTACATCGTCACTTCGGCGACAGTGTGTCTTGTGTTGATGTTATGGTTACTTGCGCAAGGCAGCATGAAACAACCAGGGGAAGCTCAGTCGCCGGGTTGCCCGAAATTCGAAAATTTCGACCTCTTGCCATTTTTCTGGCCACAAGTTATCATGGCAGCCAATCGAATGCGCCCACCTCACTGCGAGTGCGTCCCATTCGTTCACGAAGAGGCTGGTGATTTTCTTGACCAAGTCAGGTCAATTTCTTTCATTGTTCGGTTTTGGAGCTCCAGATCGGGGTTTTTGAGCCCAAAATCAACGAAATTCATCTTCCAGTTGGGATTTGAGCCGAAATGCTCCCTACCAGATGACGGCGAGAGTCTGAAGCCGGTGAGTTATGTATATGGAGAGATTTGGTCCGAAGCGGGCCGCCTAAAGCGCCTGCGAAACAGCGACAAATGTTGCGCTCGTCTTCCTTTCAAGTTCACGCCGGGTCCGACTTCGTGTAAACGCGTCGAACTGCGGGCTTCAGGCTCCCTCAGTGCTCTTCCGCGCACACCCTTTGTTTTTATCCCATTCCACGCGTCTCTTTCTGAGCCAGCCGACTCGGAGGCAGCTGAATCGCTGCCTCGTCCGGTCCCTCCCACACACGGGGTGAGCAAACCGCAAGACGTGCCTTCTCAAGGTCAGGCCATTTTCTCCCTTCAAAATTGAAGCTGTCTTTGAACCCCACATATATTCAAGGAGGAGGTCGAGATTGAACATCAGTATTTGCCTTAGGTCCGATGATCGCCACCCTTGAAGCAGATCGTGTTCGCGTCGCGGAAATCGAAGCTCAGATATTGAATTCCGAGCGCTCCCCTTCCGCATTGCGGATTGAGCAAGCGCAAGCGAAACAGCGACTGGATTCCTACAAGTTCCCGGTTTTGACGTTACCGAACGAAATCGTGTCTGAAATATTCCTGCATTTTATCCCAGCCTACCCCCGCTCCCCTCCGCTTACCGGGATCCTCTCGCCAACTTGTTTGACGTACATTTGTCGTCAATGGCGAGAAATTGCATTGGCCACCCATGCCCTCTGGAGGAGCCTACTGTACTCCCACAACGACCCCCTTCCATTCGAACGACAAGTCCATGTATCTGATACTTGGCTTCGCAGGTCTCGTAGTTGCCCGCTTTCCGTTCAAATGATTAAAAACGATCGGTTGCACGCATCTGGACTCCTTGCGGCAATCATTCCCCACCGCGCTCGCTGGGAGTACCTGAGGCTCGACTTTTGGTCAACTCGTCTCCTGCCCACAATTGTAGGCCTGATGCCTCTACTCCGCCATCTAGATTTGGCATTTATTTACGTTAA
Organism: Mycena leptocephala; assembly: GCA_029378395.1. NCBI lineage: Eukaryota > Fungi > Basidiomycota > Agaricomycetes > Agaricales > Mycenaceae > Mycena > Mycena leptocephala. The sequence goes on from JARJLF010001550.1 coordinate 24,500, forward strand.
CCACGAAACCCGATCGACTTGTGCGAGCTACCGCTGTTGCGCACTGCCATTCTCGATGATATTGCTGCTTCAGTCGTCATTTTACCTTGGGTCCAACTGACTTCGCTGACTTTGACTGGAATGGACCCTTGCGATTGTGTCCCCATCCTACAGCAGACTTCCAATCTCGTGCATTGTCAGCTGAGCCTCTATGCTAAGGAGGCCGATTTCGAATGTCCTGATATCAGGCTTCCGCGCTTGGAATCATTGGTTTTGAAGGGGGAAGTAGGACAAAGCCCAGAGACCGAATTTCACGGTGCCTTCATCGTTCCTGCACTCCGCAGTCTCCAAATACCGGAACGCTTTCTTGGGTCGAACCCAATTGACTCGCTGGGATCATTTATATCAAAATCCGACTGCACGGTGCAGGAAGTACACATCACGGGTCCGAGAATTGTTTCCGGGAGCTCCTACGACAGAGCATTTCCCTCGATTGGAAAGTTCTCCTTCAGCGGCCATTACATCACCTTCCCCGACCACTATTATGCCAACTCCGAATCGTCTAATGAGGATTCAGAGAGCGAGGGTGATTCCGAGACCTCGGACGTCCAGAGTGACTCGAACTCTGAATAGCCCGTGGGGGGCGGCTATGGAGGTGGGGGTTTGCACGGTGCAGGAAGTACACATCACGGGTCCGAGAATTGTTTCCGGGAGCTCCTACGACAGAGCATTTCCCTCGATTGGAAAGTTCTCCTTCGGCGGCCATTACATCACCTTCCCCGACCACTATTATGCCAACTCCGAATCGTCTAATGAGGATTCAGAGAGCGAGGGTGATTCCGAGACCTCGGACGTCCAGAGTGACTCGAACTCTGAATAGCCCGTGGGGGGCGGCTATGGAGGTGGGGGTTTGAGCGGGCATTCGCCTCTTTTCGACACATCTACCTGCTTAACACTGCTCGCGACATAGACGAGTGACTATTCTATATATGATATATACAATGCATTTTATCGAGGATTTCTTGTCCACACACCACTTCTTGACTGCATAACCCGCCGATCCAGGCGATACGAGGTTCGCAAGCTTTAATGCATTTTATCGAGGATTTCTTGTCCACACAGACATACCACTTCTTGACTGCATAACCCGCCGATTCAGGCGATACGAGGTCCGCAAACTTTGAGTATAGACGTTTTTCAGAGTGCGCCAGGCCCTTGGTCTCATTGGTAGTCTCTCATCGTCAATATGCTTGTGCTCTTTCAGTAGCGGTCTCGAATCCTGAAGATTGAATATTACAAATTAACTTCAAAAGTGTTGACCGCTGTTAGGGAGATCCATCTCCTGGATCTCCATGAAGAAAAAAAAAAATCGACGTTTGCGGCGGCTTCGCCGTCATTCAGAAACCCAAGGGGGACAACAATATGGTGTTATTGGAACTTCTCCTCAAACCGGCCAAACACTATCGCACTCAAGGCAGCTACCTGCCGTACGTCCAAGATATTCTGCGAGACGAAATAACGTCAGCCCCGGTGAGTAAGGTATGATAAAGGGAAAGGGAGGGTAGAACAGAGAATTAGAGGAAACGCACATCAATGAGCTCATTCGGCAGCCCGTTGAGCGCAAGATGGCTCCAGCGCGCGAGGCCCGGCAACAACCCCGCGAGGCGTATCCGCACCTCCTCGCCGGGAGTCGCGGGATCTGAAGAGGTCGCGAATACGGCGTTCTCGACGGAGTTCAGAAGTACCTCCGTCGCGCGGTCGAGACACGCCTCGAAGGTGTATGCAAAGTCGGGCGAGGAGATGATCTCGCGCGTCTCCTCGAGCAGGACGTTGAACGGGTCTTTTTCGGAGGTGCGCGGCGGGAGCTGGGAGGTCGAGAGGGAGGCGTAGCCGCCTTGCGTCAGGACGTGCTGTGTCGTTTCGGGTGTTTGTGGGAGGAGGGTGGTGTGGAAACTGAGAAGAGGATTAAGACTCGTCGGGGAAAAGATGGAAAGAAGGGCTCTTACTCGACTTTCCGCTCCGTCCCCTCAAATGTTACTTCATGCTCCACCCTCCTCCGTACATCGCGTACGAGTCGGTGGAGATCTGAAGGCGCCAGTTTCGTTTTTAGTGACACTCTAGGAGTGCTCTCAGCATCAAGTCTCACATATGCAGAAAGAAAATGGTCGTACCCACTAAAGACCTCCTCAACCCCCTCCGCACCCGCTCCCCTACATCCTTCCACCCAACATGTAAAATCCACCACGTCATCGTCAAATATTTTGCCGACGCGACTTCCTCCTCGTCATCGTCATCGTCGCTCTCCGGCCATCCGAACCCAGCAGCATAATCGGCCTCCTCCTCCCGATCGTCCCCCAATAACGCCTCCATCCCACCGCCGAAACCCAGCCCCATCCCCAGCAGCATGGTCAGATCGGGCGTCAGCGCGTGCTGACGACGCTGTTGTTTCTCTAGCTGGATCACAGACCGGACATATCGGCTGCGTGCTAGCAGCGTGAGCTGTACAGTGGTAAGAAGGGTGAGGAGGGTGACGGTGTATACTGTTGTTAGTGTCCGTGTAAACGCTGGAGAAGGATTATTATTGCAAGGAAAAGGCTTCAAATGAAGGACGTACTCAGCATCTTCAGCTCGTTCCATAGCTCCGCTTTGCTGGGCCGAGATGATTCGGATCCGCTCGTGCTATCTACTGCAGACTATAGTGATAGAAAAAAAGAAATTAGAATTACAAATAATAGGGGAAGGAGGCAGACGAACCCCTTGCATGCTCACGTTTGAGCTCGAATCCGTGTCGGTGGACGTTGTGGTCATTAGAGAGTCGCTCAGTTGTACCGGCGCGACTGACTCGCCCAGTATCATCTCTCGGCTCTCCCCCGCTTGACCTGTTTCGATCCAGCTGTGTGTCGATGCCGAGCCTGAATGCGAAGTATCTGACTCCGAACGGGCATCTTGGCTTCGCTCACGGCCCTGCGGAGCATTCACGAGCTCAACGCTGCTCGCAACGGATGCTGACAGAGAGGAGCCGGATATTCGGGCCTTCGAGAACGCTTGGAGCTCATGCGTGATGGAGTCGACGTCCATCTCGCGGAGCACCTGTTCCGACAGGGCTGGTATCAGCATGAGGATTGTGTACGAGATGTCGGACTGCGTTTGGCTGAAGCGGCGTTTGAGGCTGTGGGGACATGTTAAGACCTGCGTGAATATGAGTAGAAGGACATACTTGTCTTTGGCGGCGCGCTCCTGCTCCATTTGCTCCTTGACATCCTCTAGGCGGTCAGAGATATATCTCCGCACGATATACACCGTCCCCACTATTCCAATAGTCTTCGGAATATTCATACGAGCTCGGAGGGAGTCGAACATGATGGTTATCTCTCAGAAAGACCTTCAATGCTACCAAATGAAGGCTGTATGAGTCGCAGAGTCACAGAAGAACTGCGTGAGCTACGCGGGAGCGCGTGCGCGAATTTTGGTATCAGAGAACAAGCCAAAGCCTGAGATTTAGGAAAGAAGCGTATTAAGAGACAAGCAAAGTACGACCAGACAGAGAATGCTTCAAAAGAGCCCAAGGAGTTGGTGGTAAGAAACCAAGGAAGAGAGAGGATATCACGTTCCCATTTCGGCTTCGGGCCTCGGCGTGATTCCACCCAGGTCACAGTGGGTCACAACAACTCTTACGGTTCTCATCATGGTACGCGCCGGGTCCATGCTCTCTGCTCTTACTGAGGGCCATCTAGGGTGGCGGCGCTAGATATCCGTACCCGAAACACGTTTGGTCCCCCGCAGGCGGCTGGTGGTCTCAGCCCTCCAACTGGAAAATGAACACCTTCATTGTGTGTTGTGGAATGGGTCTTGTATGCGGAGCTATCATTAGAGGTGTCGCGCACAGAGAGGTCAGTTCTACGAGCTCGGTGGTTGTACATTGGCTTATATTCGTCCAGGCGGAGTTGGCGGGTGAGCCATTAGAACGGAGACGAGTGGGTTTACTGCTTATGCTTTCAGACATGCTCTAACATCTTATTTCTAGTTTTCAACATTTTTGGTATGCCCTCTCACTTCCTCTAAATCTACGACTTATGGTCCTCCAGCGGGAACATATTCACAAGTCGGCGGCAGAGATTCGAGCGAAAAAAGTAGCCGCTGCAGACGCGGCTGCAGAAGCGTCGAAGAGCGACTAGGATGGCCAGCAACGGATAATAACATTCCATGTGTGTATATATCCTGCTGAACCAGGTTCTGGTGCTGTACAAAGCTGTTTCGCGAGACTCGCACTAGGGAAGGAATCGCGGCGTCAATCCAACATTCCTTCATTAGCGTGTCGGAGCTTGCTTTGCTACCGGCTGCACTTTCCGTTGATTTGGGTAAAGTCCGCGACACGGATAGAAACAAACCTGCCTACCTCAATTATTTCGCTCGACGCGTTTCCTCTGTTTGGATCTTGCAGAATCCTGCTGTATACCAGGTGAGATCTAGATCTTTGTCAATGGGATGGACGAGGATGGACGATGCTGCGTCTATGTGGTTGGCATATGTTTTCCAAGTTTCCTAGTTGTGGAGAGTTGTGGAGACGCAAGTGGACGCGTTGCACGCTAGCAGAACCGAATGAGATGCGAACGTCGGTGGTCACTGGCCAATAGAAAATTAAGCGCCACGAAAGTGATGTTTCCGAATCAAGATCACGGCCTTGGAGATTCACTCCACAATGACTGCAAAACTTACTAATACTCGTGGTCAAATTTGGGAGTAACTCCAGGATGACGTCTAAGGCGCGCTCCCACTCCTCCTTTTCTTTAAAAAGCAGCGCCCGAATTCTATTCCATCTCATACCACCAACACGAACGAATCCCTTTTAATCGCCCTCCAAGTACGTTTTGCGTATTAATTATTCAGACAGAGACTCATTCTTCCTCTACCAGGCATGCCTCTTTTCAAACAACACCCCACGCCCGCCAACGAGCCTGCTCCCATGGTCGACACTCCCACACGGAAGGGCAGCATCTTCTCCCGCCGACGCTCACTCGAGCCCGTTAATGACGACCCCGCCACGAACCCGAATCACCCGGCGAACACCACCGCCCGCCGTGGCTTTTTCGGTGGCGGCCGCGGGTCACTCGACTCGGGCGCCAACCACGCCAACGGCAACGGCAACCTTGACCGCAGCGGCAGCGTCATGAGTGGGACCAACAGCGTCCGCAGCGGCGGGGGCGGCTTCTTCGGGCGCGACGCGCGTAACTTCGACTTGCACAAGGACCCCACGATCCTCGCCGCGCGCGAGAAGGTTACACATGCGGAGAACGCCGAGGCGGAGGCGGACCGCGCGCTGTTGCAGGCGCGCGCGATGGTCCGCGAGGCCAAAGACCATGTCCGCGTCCTTGAGCGCGAAGCTGCTATGGAGTGCGTACCTTCAATTTCTCATGATGCATTTGCTGATAGCTTATGTGTCCCTCAGGGCTAAACGCGCGCAGGCGAAGCAAGCTGTGAGCAACGATGTAAGCAAGAGCGCCTCTGGCCTCGGAAGACACGGCCTTTGAAGGCACGAAAAGACCATTATGATCTGAACGAAATGTATATACCCCAACATACCCTGCTATGGCATCTTCATCGCTGTATTTCTCTTGTATCATACTCTGAACCATGCTCAACCTGTACCGTACCAAACTAATTCAAAATAACGATTGGTCTTTTCGCAATAAATGAATGACTTTGAAGTGTACATAAGCTTAAGGATAATTTGAAGTCTACCCAGTGTCACGCCAGTCACAGTCACGGATCCAACTCCCAACTTGACTCTTCCGAATCGTTTCTTGCTCGTTTCTGCTCCTGCAGCTGCTGCGGTTCGCTTTCCGAGCGTCGTGGGCCTTTCGATCGTCAACCGACTGAAATCCCCTGTTCTCGGCAAGCTTCGTCAGACCATTTGAATTCTCGGCAAGTTTGCGTAGCTCGGCATCCGAACAGTATATAATCACTTCAAGACATCCAGCGATATTCATCAAATGACTTCCGCTCCAACTCGTGTTGCAATAATCGGTGCAGGCATAGGTGGGCTTATGCTCGCTCGTATCCTGCAGCTTCAAAAAAGTCCAACCATATCCTTCACACTCTACGAGTCCGATGTCGATAGCTCTGTTCGTGCCTCCCTCGGAGGATCACTGGATCTCAAATACGAGTCGGGCCAGCGGGCAATGAAGGACGCCGGTCTTCACGGCGAGTTCATGAAGCTTTGTCGTCCTGTTGGGGAACGTGTTTTGGATAAGACGGGCAAGGTCCTCCATCTCTCAGAGGGCGGCGGCGACTACAACCCCGAGATCGACAGGAGCCAGCTGCGCGCTCTCATTCTCGACTCCCTCGAGCCCGGGACTGTTAAATGGGGTCACAAAGCGACAGCCGTGCGCAAGGATCCCGCTAGCAACAAATACACCGTCGAATTTGCTTCTGGCATCAAGGAGGAAACGTTCGACATCATAGTGGGTGCGGACGGCGCGTGGTCCCGGGTGCGTCCCTGGTGTGGCCTGAGGCGAAGCCCACCTACAGCGGTATCACCTTCCTTGAGAGCAGGATCGATGTCGAGCAGAATCCGCAGTTTGTCGAGCTCGTCGGGAACGGCATGATGATAGCTCTGGGAGACCGGAAGGCGATCATGGCGCAACGCAACACCGGCAGCTTGATGACTCTGTATACTGCGATACCCGTGCCTGAGGACTGGTGTACGACGTCCGCCGTCGCGCGCGCAGAGACGTCGGAGGAGAAGATTGCCTTGATGCTGGAGGAATTTGACGGCTGGGACGAGTCGCTGCGGGAGCTCATCGCGCTGGGCCGGACGTGACGGTGCGCCCCATCTACGCCCTGCCCCACGACTCTGCACCGCGCCGAACACGGACAATGTGTCCTACTCGGAGACGCAGCCCATCTCATGAGTCCCTTCGCTGGTGAAGGCGCCAATCTCGCCATGCTCGATGCTGCAGATCTCGCAAAGGCGCTTACGTCGGGCAAGCCGCTGGAGAAGTATGAGAAGCTGATGCGCAACCGCGCAAATGGGGCCGCAAAGGAGACGGCCCAGAATTTGGAAATGTTCTTTGGAGACGATGCGGCGACCAAGCTGGCTGCACTTTTCAAGATGCCTTGGGGCATGGATATCTCATCAAGCCCTATTCTACATTCGCTCGTTCTTGCATAGGAGGGGGCCATCGTTGTTTCTATAGCATTCAAATAATTTCACTAGGGTAAATACTGTAAGTATGTCGAAATCGTAGCTAGTAGTGTAGATTCTGCGTCCAATTGTCCCATAAAATATTTATAGTCCCTTTTCGTGTCTGATCTCTCAGAGAGTCGCGACGGAATCAGACACGCGCTGAGTGTGCAAATATTGTCGCCGTACATTTTAATACATCCATGATGATCCTTCTAAGTACTCTACGATATTTACGCGGGTCTAATGAAAGCGTCCTCAAAGCACCTTCCCGAATGTCGACGAGCCGGTGCCCATCTCACTCGCATTTGGGACCCGCCTCGGTTCTTCTGTGCAGAAGTCTTGAGGACCTAGGCAGTTTGAGAAGCGAGGTCTTCTGATGGTTGGTATGTTGCCATTGAGAAAGTAATAGGCAGATGGCGGTCTGAGAAAGAAAATGTTGCGTGGGGGCAGTGTTTAGTCCTGCGGTAAGTTGGGAAAGGAATGTTTTGGTTCAATGTCTCATTGAGGTCAGCCACTCAGCCGCCTCTCTCTTCCTTCCACATCCATCTCCGCACATCAGTGATTTACTTCTTCTTCTTCATCCTCCTCATCTCTGCCCCCATCGACACACTACTGCCATAGTGCGGTCAGTACCACTGTCTCTTCCATGATTGTCGCGTTGCACTAACCCTTATGTTTCCAGGATGTCAAGGACTCGTATGTGCGTGCTATTTCTGAGCCAATAGCCTTACTGACTGCTTATTTAATTAGGTTCGATTGGCATTCGAAACGTACTATGTACCCACTTGGTTGATATTCGCTGCTCACAGTACATTGAAGCTCATGCTCCTCAATAATCTTATGCTGATGCCCGTATGTAGCTCGCTCGATTCGCTTTCGACGATTCGCACCAACAACGTGTGCCTCTGATGAAACGGCTCCGCTGGTATCTGCGGCTACTAGTAGCTTATCCGACGAATGTAGCGCGCATGCTTTCGATCTTCAGTTCACCGTTTCGGAGACTAATGTTCTGGCGCCGTGGTCATACAGACTCACCTGCAGCAAGTGATAAAGGGCGAGATTTCCACTCCTCGTTCTGTCTGGCGGCCACAGCAACCGTGAATCTCTCCTTGGAGGAGTATATGCGGGCTGGGGTCCATTTAGGTCTGATCGCCTGTTGCAGGCGACACAACCAGCTTCCTAACTGGTACTTGGCAAGGTCTACCAGCTTCCGCAGGAACGGCAAGGGTACCAAAGCATCAGGGGAGCACTCGCACTAGTAAGGTAGGCGGATGGATGTATAGGTACGGGGAGACTATGGGAGGCGATGAGGCACATATGAGCCCGAAGTTTGTAGTCGAAGAGGACCCGGTGCGGATTACCTCCTTATTCCCCTTGACGTGGACCCGGGCTTAAGGGGAGCGACATTCAATCCCCGGTGTGCGTTGACGCAGACACCCAGTGGTGATCTTCCTCTGCTAACGATCCACGCAGCTTCTGCTACCCCTCGTACCGCAATCGCCACGCTGCAATGTCCCCGGCACGAGCGTATAAACGCGACCCGAACTAAGCGCACAAAACGGTTCAATTGTACTATCCTTGGTTTCGGTATTTATTACTAACAGATTTATTCTGCCGACAGTTGGGCTGTTTATGGCTGTTTCAAGCGCGTTTAAGGCTCTTTAGATCGCGTTCAACGCGTTCTGAGATCGGGTGGTGTCCGCATTGACGAGGATCATAAAAGGCACGTGATCGTGTCCTCTCAGTTGCGGCTCAGACTTGTACAACACCAGTTACACGATAATACTGGAGCTGTTCCAGGGTCACTTGCAAGTCAAACGATAATTAAACATCATAATCTGAATTATTCAGCCATGGTCCGCAGTTCTTTTTTGACTCTATTCTCAACATTCAACCGTGTGAACTAAAACGGCTTTAGCATGTTCTGGTTGAATTTCAAGGGCGTGGTTCTTCGCCATTTTTTTTTTTCAATTTCACTGATGGCTCATAGACCCTCGGAAAGAGTGTCTGGTGTAATTTGGTTGACCTTGGTGCGTGATTCTTTGCTCTTTATTTTTGACTTGACTTGATATGTCGCCAACAGACCCCCGGCGTGAGTGTCTGGTGGAATTTCGGTCGCCTTAGTGCGTGATTAATTTATTCTTTAGGATTCTTTACTCTTCATTTTCAACTTGGACTTCTGGCCAATAAACCTTCTGCACGGTTGGCGTCTGGTTGAATTTTGGTCGAATTACAAGTGCGTGCTTTTTTGCTCTTCACTTCAACTTCACCAACTTTTTCTGGCCAATTCAGGTATTACTGCAAGATTCAGTATCACTCATTCGGCGTTGATTTTTAATTCAAACTCGCGTTGGACTTGGTCTGAAATGGAACCGGTTTCATACGGTTTCGGGCAGTGCGTCCATTGTTTAAATTTTCATTGAATGCCAGTGGCGCATTTCTCATTCAATCCATTCAATTGACCTCCAAATTCACGACTATCTCACAGCGTTGCGCTAGATCTTACGGTGACATGCAGAAACAATCATTTCTACGACCTTCAAACAGCTGAGCGGTCTAAGCACTACCAGGACAAGTTACTGGTACTGGTAGCTTCTAATCCCCCGCCTTCGAGACCCGTGATATTTCCGACAGCAGACCCTACACCATTGCCAACGCTGGCATGGGATACGAAAGTCTGCCCCAGCGAGCTGACAGTCGTGACAGCCGTATCAAGGACCACCTCAATCCTCTTCTTAAGACTCTCATCCGTACTCGTCACTGCCTGTTTCGACCCGTAATGAATCGTATACGCTAAAGGACCGGAGAAACAACGTACCAGCGATACCAGGTTAACCTGCGCGGAGGCCCCGTCCAGGCGGACAACGAGCGCCGGCTCGGAGTCGTCCTCGTTCGCTCGCGCCTCACCGTTTGATATAAGGAGCGGCTCCACATCCCCGAAATGCGCCTCGATAAACCACAAGAGGTGTTTTATCCTCGTGTCTGCGTCTACGCCATCCGCGTGCGGGTGAGGATGCGCTGGGCCCGATGTTGCGTGTGCGTGCGGCTGCGATGTGACTTGAAAGTATATTTCAGCGCTGGTTAGTGCATTTGTACCTCGAATTAACAGAGTAGAACGCACGTTTAAACGCGGGGCTCCTGTCTAGCCCCGCGATGAGCGCCATAGTCGAATCCGCTAGCATATCATTGCTTGCGCTCGAATCCCACTCCAAAGTCACCTCGTTCTCCTTGGTCTGCTTAACAGTGATAGCGCTCATAACCTACATTAACAGAACAATGTCAAGGACATCCTACACTCGTTCCGGGAATTACCCACCTGCATAGTCGGAACCCCATCCCCGTCCATCCCGTCTTCGACGCTCCCAAACATACCCTCCAGGCGCCATCTAATGAACTCCCAACGCACGCCGAGGACGACCTTTTGTCGCTGCGTCACCGTGCACACCGCCAGGTCCGCGAAATCCTTTAGGTCTCGCGGGTCCAAAAGCGTGTACGAAAAATCCTTCGAAAGCAGGAGGCCAGACAGGACGTCATTCGGGCGCGGCTGCATTCCTGCGAGCCTTCCGATAACCTGAACAATGTGAGCAACTCGTATTCAAATAAATCGTCTGTACGGCGCTGCACGCACCTTGGCCACCCGCTCGCTGCGGAATGAGAGGTTTAGGGTTTCGAGATTGCGCGGCGAGTGGATCTTGACGTCTTCGTTCCGCTCTTTGAACCTAGCTGTCATAGCTGATTTCAGACGCGCCATACCGGTCTGCTCCCCATGCACCAAGACCTAAGACGAATAGTGAGTTTCTGCAGGGGAACGAATAAAACACACTTACGACATGCTGAGCTTTGACGAGCTCGATGAACTCCGCGTTCTGCGCGAAATCGGCGTGCGCGCTGAAAGAGATCTCGTCGACGGACATTTCCTTGAGATCACCCCGCCCTTGATGGACTCGACCTCGTCGGGTTCAGCCATGATGTCCTAAAACATAAAAATGAGCTCAAGAAATGAATTGGATGAGAAAAAGAAAAAAAGTTGGAGACTCGCGCAATCACACATGGTCAGAAGCAAATGAATGACATTGATTCATGTAGTATACATGTTGTACTAGATACTGGTAGCCACTTACTCTAGCCAGCGTCCCTTGAATGGCATACCCGGTGATGATCAGGCCATTGCGTGCATCCGGCGCCCACAGCTCAAACAGCTCGCGACTCGGGCCGTTATGCATGAATGCCGGGCTGGCAAGGACCACGCACGGCGGGCCCTCTGCGATCTTCTTCTCCCACCCGCGAGTTGGGGCCTGGTGCGAGATGTATCTATCCAAAAGTTGAGCTGGAGCCTGCAAATAAGGAACGAACTCACTTGAAGACAAAAGGATTGTCGCGTTTGGCGAATCTTGTCCGTATGTTCTCGTTCATGGTATGGATGTAAGTCTGGTAAACGGCCATCGACTTGTGGGCGAGACCGGACGCGTAGTAGATCGGTACGTCGTGTAGATCCGGATGGCTGCCCAGTACTCATCGAGAACGAGGAGGAGCTCTTGCGTCGGGCCGACAGCAAAGGTAGGCAGCAAGAGTGTCCCCGCGGCGTATAATCGAATGGACCCGGTCGTGAATCTCTGCTCCTTTTCGGGTCTGGCTTCGAGGTTGTGCACACCGAATGTGCTTTCCACGATGAGAACTCCGGAGGATGGGAGGCAGCTCGGCGCAGACAAGATGGCGATCTTCTTCCCGTGAGTAGTCCCCGGTGTACAGGACTTTGAGACCGGCAATGTCGACGAGGAACATACAGGCGCCAAGAACGTGGCCAGCATGATACGCAGTGAACGAGACGCCCGGGACACGGCTGGACGAGCTGGTGAACGGAGACGGGGTTATTAATCCAGAGAGAGGTCCAGATCCGCACGCGAGAAGAGAGCATCGGACGAAGAAGACTGGAAATGAAACGTCAACGGGCGACAAGACAAAAGAACCAGCAGAACCTCTTTCGGACGAAATCCTGCATCTCGAATTTGTGGAGAGCTTTCGTTGGATGTGTCATGTAGACCTTGCCCTTGCCGTCCCTAAAGTTAGTCTATTCTGAGATCAGATAAATCGAGCAGGACAAGGAAAAAGGTCATCACCTTTTCGGTGATGTAAGTAAGTGCTGCGGCATGGTCAAGATGATAGCTGAAGCAGAATAAGATCAATGTGAGATGCAGGATAGTACGGATAATTCACTGAGTAATCAGCAATGCATCGACGGTGCTCCAGTCAATTTCGTCGATGAAAGGGAGAGAGGCGATGCCGCTGTACGCCGGGTGTATGCCAGCGTCGCACACGACTGTCTTTCCCCTGTACTGTAGAACACAGCAAGATCTGCCCACTTCCTGGCCAGCTCCGAGCATTGTTATACCGAGTTTTGGTGAATCAGACATGAAAGAAGTCAAATATAGTCTCCCAAAGTCACAAGTTATTCAGAAACGTTGAACGCAAAAGGCACGAATACTAGTTTTCGGAATAGGGCACCAATTCAGGTGGAGGTCTTTGGTCAAGCAGAAGCGTCACACGTGTCACATTGCGGCCACGGATCCGACTTGACTCGTTGCTTTCTGTTTGTTTTGTTCCGCCTTTCAAAGCTTCAATCTATTGAAAAGCCATACATTTCTTCGCACTATTCTCAAGTTCCCGTCGGATCATTTGAATTCTGGCATACCGCAGCCAAACCGCAGCCATTGGTTTGCGTTTCCCATTGGCATTTGAAAACTGGTCTTCCAATCTGGCGTTTCCTGGTCCCACACATTCATTTGGGCTGTTCTCGACAAGTTTGCGACTGCGTATGTCTCGGCATCCGAAAACATAAAGTCATTTCAAGATATCCAGCGTATTTATCAAATGACTTCGTCCACTCCAACTGGTGTTGCAATAACCGGTGCAGGTGCAAGTGGGCTAACCCTTGCCCGTATCCTCCAGCTTCGAAAAAGTCCAACCATATCCTTCACAATCTACGAGTCCGATGCTGATCGCTTCGGCCGTGCTTCCTCTGGAGGATCGCTGGATCTCAAATACGAGTCGGGTCAGCGCAGGGGTCTCAGGCCAGGGTGTGACATCCTGCTCACGTCGTTCCACAACAGCGTACGGCTCCTCGCAGTCGACAGATTATTGACGTGGAGGACCAGTGGAGGATTAAGGCCTTGAATTCGAAGTGCGTACTGCGCCGCCGATACTGTATAATAAACTCGAGGTAGAATATGGTAGAGTTGACAGGTCCGGTTAGTGAATTGACCGATACCCAAATACCCCCCCTCTTGTTTTCAACCAAATACATCAGAATACATCTGCCTACGTTCCGCCTTCCAGCCACTTCTCTTTGGCCTCAACAACTGGAATCCCATGATCTCGCCCATCCACTAACCTAATCCTCCCATCCCTCTGCGAAATCTTCTGCAATTTCCGCACCCGCTGCTCTGCTCGAATGTTACTTGCCCAGCTTTCTGGAGAAGATGGGACAGTTTCGAGCTCTATCACCAGCCTCTGTATACTGTTCGGTAGCTGCGGCGTCTTCGAGTCGGATACTATGCCCAGCGCGACCTGGACATCGTACGTCGAAAATGAACACTGTGGCACATGCAAATGTGTTATCCGCGCAGCGGCGTGCACGATATGTTCAAGGAATCTCGTGGGATGATGGACGAAATGATGGATCCGTATTCTCCGCAAAGACGGGAATAGTGGCGGTGGAAGGCTGCTGGATTTAAAAGGTCCGTAAAGCGTAAGTTCGGAAAGCATCGGGAGCTCCATGTCGAGTAGGACCGATGGCCGATGGATCTTGGTGCGATGGATGTGGAGAGCCACAAGACTCGGCGATATGAGATGCAGAATTTGGAATAGCGCCTGTTCCGTGACGTCCATCCTGGTGTCAACATTAAGCTGTCTGTGACCTTCTGCGCTATGATCCCCGAGTCTCCCTCCTCCTTCAACACCTGCGGACTCATCCAGGCCGCCGACGAATAGGTATCTGACTTTCCGTGCTCCAGGCGATAAGGCGCACAAGACTCGCAAAAGCTTCAGGAGCTGCTCCGGCCCGAGGACACAGACCGACTGGTATTTGAGCGGTTTGGATATGATGTGGACCGCCCGAGAGACCGCGGACAGTGTTCGGCCTGTGGAGCCGTCGTCTGTGCATGCAAAAGAGAAGATTTCGGTCCATATCTCTGGAGGGATCACTTCCATTGTGTGGGGGACTCGCGGCGAGACTTGTGTGGGATGAGATGCCCAAGGCGACTGGAACGCCGGTTTATATGAGCATCCTCTGCCGTTAGACGGAGATATCTTAAAATCTCATTCACTATTTGGTTACTGTGGGTCCCGGATCTGGCTCGGTATTCCCTCCCAATTCTCCATGACTTCTAGAGGGTTCATTAGAAGAGTTTCGGATGTATGTTTTGGAATAAAAATGAAACCAGTAAATCAAGAGACCATATGCTCAAGAAGGACTAGTCTAAGTTTGACTTTAACCTGAATCACAGGTGGCTTTAGTGGCGCGCTCTAGAGTCAGATAGACAACATTGAACATTGATCGTAAGTATTTTCGTCCCGAAGGCCTGATGGAGCTACGGCACTGCCGAGCATCACTCCCAAAAAATAGCTCACTGGCAGTTCTCAGAATACGGTCGTCCGGATCATAAAATGGGTACTCAACTATTGCTACAGTTTTTTCGGCGCATGCTGCCATTCGAAAAGACTCGCTATGTAGCTCGTGGCGCCGGTCGGGTCCAACATGCGAGGCACGAGCACCAAACTGTTGTAGCGTCTGTCTACGAGAGACTAGGTCGGGTACGCTGTTTGAAATCAGGAAAAATTGAAGCACTCTCAGTTAAAATAATTGGTCCTCCACCCACACCGCTCTTCCCGCAAAAAACAATTGAATTGAACCGTTGAACCCAAAATCGAACCGCGTTGTTTGTTGCCGCTTGGCCTCTGACGTTCACTCGATCGCTGCTCCTCGGGCCAGATCGCGAAAATGCAGCCCCTGTCGGATGCTTCGTGGCATTTCCTCTCTCCTCCGAATCCCTTTGCGAACGCCTCGACATCTACTCATGACGACACCCGTGCGTCGAAGCTCGCGTTTTCAAGCTCGGGAGGCGGCTGCCGCTGGGGTCACCTCGTACTCTGTCCAAACTGCTAAAAAGCGAAAGCGGACGGCGTCATACGCAGAGGATGCTGAATACACAGCTCAGGCAGAGGAACCCGAAATCGGCGAACAAGCTGGATTTATGCCAGTGAAAGCAGCGAAGAAGTCACGCCAGGCTAAACCTGAGCCGACTCTCATCATTCCGGATGTCTCGAAGAAAGAAACGACGTTCAAGGGTCGATTAGGTTCCTTTTTTTTACTTGGCGGTTCGTTCTTTTCTTATTAACTCTGCTATGCTGCTTAGGTTATGCATGTTTGAACACCGTGTTGAGGAACAAGAAACCGGCCAAAGACGCAGTATTTAGTTCGCGAACTTGTCGGTGGGTTTTGTTGCATTTTTTTATATCTAAATCGCAACCTGAACTCTTGTAGACTGGATAGCATCAAGAAAAACGGGATTGAATGGGTGAAAGACCTCGGCCGCAAGAACGTAGAAGATTTATTGACGATGATACAGTGGAACGAAGACAACGTATTTTGTTCTCGTCTTGCTATCTTACTGCATTCTCACTTTTCTTCATATTAGAATATAAGGTTTATGCGCATGTCCTCGGAGATGTTTCCCTTTGCATCCCACGCAGTCCACGGCTACTCCTTGGAATACTGTGCGCCCCTCCTCGCGCGCGTCGGAGAACTGGCCAAAAGATTTGGCCACAGACTCACCGCGCATCCGGGCCAGTACACGCAACTCGGCAGCCCTAAACCGGAAGTCGTCGCGTCGTCCGTGCGAGAGCTGGAGTATCATTGCGAGATGATGGACAGAATGGGACTGGGGGTGGACAGCGTTATGATTATCCATGGAGGTGGAATGTACGACGACAAAAATGCGACTCTCGGTCGCGTAAAGAAGACGATCAAGGAAGTTCTTTCTCAACGCGCCAGAGCGCGCCTTGTCCTCGAAAACGACGAGGTATGTACCGAGTCTGTTTTTTTTTTCAACGTATTTTACTGACACGCAGTCCAGATGTGCTACAATGCCGACGACCTCCTTCCTCTCTGCGAGGAACTCGACGTCCCTCTTGTATTTGGTGCTTTTCATTCCTTCCTCGGATTCTAGAAATCTTTGAATTTGAACCTCACAGATTATCATCACGATGCTCTTTTCCCGTCCTCGATTCCGCCCAGTGAAATCATTAAAAGAGCCAATGTAATCTGGACTCGGCGCGGAATCAAACCGAAACAGCACCTCAGCGAAGCGCGGCCTGGTGCAATAACCCTCATGGAACGCCGGGCTCACGCTGACCGATGCGAGAGCTTGCCGGACGACTTGCCGGATGATATGGGTGTGTGGAGCGAATCCAGTCCTTAACTTAAATTCCTTTCTGGCTCACGCTATTGTTTGTATTTAGACTTGATGATCGAGGTGAGGACCTCGCACATGTCGAAAGCAGTGACTTTGACGCGGCCTATTTTTTTCATAGGCGAAAGACAAAGAACAGGCCGTCCTGCATTTGTATCGCATTTACGGGCTGCACCCTGTCATCTACGGTAAGGACTCGATCATGATAGCGAGGCTACCTAGTGAAAGATGAATTCTTTAGAATCATTACGGCCACCGAATGAAAATCAAACCAAGGAAACGAAGGGTCGGAAATCAACCAAGAAGCAGAAGATCGCAAAAGCGCAAGACGGAGAAGACGACTCAGAGTAAAAAACGGAGTAGAGGTCGGTCCCAAGAATGATCCCTCGATTTTTGAACACTTAAATTCGCCACTGCTACCAGCAATCATTAGTATCGTGAACCCAAAGTGTGATTCAGAGTTTGTATGATTATTTTTGTTTTGAAGAAGTTAGAGTTCCTCGATCGATGATTTGAACTATTCTTTAACTGAGGTGAGAAGCGCTGACATCCTTCAATTGACTTGTTGTCAGCAGGCTGTTACCCGGGTAAAAGAACCTTTTCCGTGCCGGCCAGTGCGATACACTCTCGTTCAAACGTTCCCATCCCTCTCCCGATCTAATGTCCCTTCGTGTCGGCTGTAAATCTAATCACTCCTGGTGGTGTGCGGATAATCTTTCCAGGTTAAACTCATCAGACTTTGGCCCGGTCTCGATTTTTTCGTCCTTCGTCGGCGGACTCCAGAGTTTTTTTTTTTTTTTTTTTTTTTTGGTGGCCCTTCAGAATACGTAGGCAATTCAGTTTACAACCACGAAATGCTTACTAATTTAGTAATTACCCGAATCGGCAGAGAGCGGTTGTTTGGGCGTGCTTGTTATAGACGTCATCAAGCGCGGCCTCAACTCAGTGAAACTGAACCCTCATGGGCGTCCCAGACCTCGTGCTCAGCTTACCCCACGGACACAATAAAAGAAACCTTGGCATTCCTGAAACATCCAGCAGCGACCAGCTGCCTGATCATCCAGAAGCTGAAGGGTTCAAGTTACGTTGAATCGTTTCAAAGGCAACAACGGTCCTGGAGATTTAAATTTGGACTTGCAAGTCTTGGACGCGGCTTGTCTTTTTACCAGTCTATACTAATTCTCTTGGCTGATTGAAAATTTGCAAAACATTGGTTTAGAATGTCATGGCCACCATTCAACTTGCCTGGTCGCGCAGTGGTCGGACCCGTATTTCGCGCATAAAGTGCATTTTTGATCCGATTGACTTCATGGGGGTGCGACTGAACCATTGCTGCTAAGTTAAGTATAGTTAAGTGCTATCAGCTCCGTTTCTAACCGGCCAGCCGACATTGACGGGTCGATGGGGTTTGATTCTTGGTCTTCGATCCATATGCTCTCCCGTTTTCTGACCTCTCGTCCTCTCGTTGGTCTCCACTAGGCACATTATCCCGAGATGTTCAAGTCCCCGTGGTGATGGGGTCCCGCGGGCAACGCTTAGCTCTTTTTCTATAAAGCTCGTTAATTCTAGTCTGAACCACCCACCAACTAGCACCCAGGATGTTTCGCGTCGGTATCGTCCTCAGCCTCAGTGTCTTGGCTCTCGGTCTTTCGTCAGGGGATTTGCATGTCTCTTTGAAGGCTATATCTTCTGTGCAATCCGTTAATGACATCATCTTGACCGCCGTTGTCTCTAACCCGACGGCTGCGGATATCAGAGTTATTGCGAAGAACAATGTGCTCGACGGTTCTGCGACCAGCTCATTTGCGGTGAGCAAAGACGACAAATCCGTCTTGTTCACAGGTGTACGGGTAAGAAAGCGTCGTCCCCATTCGCCTCAAAAATTTACACTAACCACCACCGTTCGTAGACGACTCTGAATCTGGCGGAGGATGGGATATACATTACTATCCCAGCCGGGTCGTCCGTCGCTGTAAATCATACCGACCTCGGCCCCCTCTACGATTTCGAAACGTCCGGCACGGGAACATTCACCTTCGCGCCTGTTGCTGTGTTCCAAACCGGGCCAGATCACGCGCCACTGCAAGTCAAGGCGGATGCTGTCGCTGTTGAGGTCACCAGCGATGTCGCCAAGCGCGAACTCATCCCTCTTGTAGGTCGGCTGTCGACGCCGACTTGCGCGGACGGCAACCGGCTGCAGATCCTCAAGGACTCACTGGCATCCGCGCGCTCGCTCGCGGGTGGGGCGGCGACCGATATCCTCAGCCACCCGAATGGGCCGGAATACACGACATATTTCGGCGGTAACACGCAGAGCGACATATGGTTCAACATGGATCGGATTGCGGGTGATTTGGCAAGCTCGGGAACACGGGAGGTACGTCGAAATACACGCAAGCCTCCCGCTGTTTTTTAATTCATTTTATTAGTATCCATTGCACTGGTGATCCTGCAAACCTCTGTGCCGCGAATAGCGGTGTCATCGCGTCTGTGTATATCTCGTTGAATATTGTGCCATTTTTGACGCTTGAGATATAGGTACACGCTAGTTGTCACGAGCGGTGGTTCTATCGTCGGAAGCGACGTAAGAGCAGCCTTTCATCTGTTCTACTTTTTCTAAACTGGATGTTATAGATTTATGTCTGCGAGTACTTCTTCTCCAGTATTTCGACGACCGGGGGTGTTTGCAATAGTGCGTCGTCTAGACTCTTTTAGCTCGGTTTCTTGACCTTGACTCTCTTCCAGACGACTATATCCTTCCGCAGTCGAGCAGGGGTGGCGTGCTACTGCACGAGGTACGCCCCATCGACCCATGTAATCTCGCTGTTGATTTGATTTGATTTAGCTCTCCCATGCAACTGCTGGAACCGCCGACATCGCGTATGGCTGCACGGCTTGCGCGTCTTTGTCAGTTGGAGACAAGAAGAATAACGCTGACAATTATAGGGTGTGTTGTTTTTCTTACAATGTGGTACACCAACTGGACTGATGCGATTCATGATAGTGCATGGGGTTGGATATCTTCAAGGATTACAACTGCTGAGCTCAGACTAATTTAATCTCGCGCCTTTTCTGTGTTATTTGGGTCGGCGCATTCTGAATGAAATGAAATAAAATATGTTATCTAGGTGGTCAAGCGCTACGAAGACGTTAGCTTAGCAGAATGTTGTGTGAGTGGTGCCGCATAATAGGGAAGTACATGTATGGAGTGGAATGCGATGAAACCATAGCGAAGATTCGGCTAAGGGAACGCCGGGCATTTTGACTCATTATTTTGGGGATTTTGTTGTTGTAAATGAATGGATTTCCTTTTTACTCGTTGCGATTTTGGAATTCTAATTTCTCAGAAAGATTCTGGAAGAATTGCCCGCCACACGTCACTAGGCAATCGGTGTGCGCCCAGTTATCCAGTAAAGGCTGCTTGCATGTATTTTATCATACTCCAAAACCAAACTCAATGGTCTCGAAGAAATTCGAAGAAATTACCTGAGTTGGAAGAGAGCGGTTGTTTGTGCCTGCTAGAGTGAGAAGCCACCGCCGTGGGCAAACTCGATGGCACGATCAAATTGGCCCTGCACCCTGCCAACCTCACCGCTCTCGCGGTACTCTATCCTTTCCAGCGGGACTCCTCTAAAAAACTTATATTATACTCAAGATGCCTATGCCACCTAGGCGGAGAGGGAACAAGGTCAAGGGGGTCCAATTCACTGTCATGGTTGTTGGTCTGTATCCATTCAGGATGTCCCCTTCATATACTCACAACTATCCTTTAGGTGCCTCCGGGAATGGGCGTACCACCTTCGTGAACACCCTCTGCGAATCAGAGGTGTTGAACCACAAAATGCTGGACAGCCCTGATAACGCCCATGCAGAGGAGAAGGTCAAGATCAAGCCCGTCAGCGTTGGTGAGGCTTCCAGCGTCTTTTTCTGCGCCATTTCCCTTATCATTCTGTTCAGAGCTCGAAGAGGAGGGTGTCCGCATTGCCCTGACCATCGTCGATACCCCTGGATTTGGGGACAATATTGACAACGAATTTGCGTGAGGGCGCATTCAGCCGTTTTAACGCCAGTGCGCTCATACCGTCGTCCAGCTTCCAAGAGATCGTCAACTACCTGGAGCGCCAATACGACGACATTCTGGCGGAGCAGTCTCGTATCAAGCGAAACCCGAGGTTCAGGGACAACAGAGTGCATGCTCTGCTGTATTTCATTTCTCCTACAGGCCATCAGTATGTTCTCATAGCCCACATGAACAGTGCACCTGCTCACATTGGTTTCGCAGCCTGAGAGAGATGGACGTTGAGCTGATGCGCCGTCTGTCGCCTCGCGTCAATGTCATCCCCGTCATTGGCAGAGCCGACTCGCTCACCACCAGCGAACTCCGTGCTTTCAAAAAGAGGGTAAGTTTCAGTACATGTACAGGCAATGAGTAATACTGAGAGTCTGCAGGTCATGGAGGATATCGACCATTACGATATCCCGGTCTATAACTTCCCTTACGATGTGGAAGAGGATGACGAGGAGACCATTCAAGAGAACATGGAGCTGCGGGTGACTACTCTTTTTCGTGGATATTATAATGTTAATTGCTATTTCTCCAGGCGCTCCTTCCTTTCGCCCGTCATCGGTTCCGAGGAGGAGATCGACATTGAGGGAGAGCCAGTCCGTGCGCGTATCTACCCTTGGGGTATTGCCGAGGTCGACAACCCCGACCACTCCGATTTCGGGCGGCTTTCGTAGTGCCATCCTAAGCTCCCACCTCGCGGACCTCAAGATGTTGACGGAGGATGTCTTATACGAGACTTACCGTACCGAGAAGCTCTCCCGGAGCGTACACTCGGATATCCGGTTGGTGTTCATCCATGTGCAACTTTCCATATGCTAATTACTACCTCAGGGACTCCACCATCCTGCCCGAGGAACTCGCCAACCAGAGCGTCCGTCTCAAGGAGGAGCAGCTCCGTCGCGACGAGGAAAAGGTTCGTTAACATTCTACCTTCAACAGAAATCTGCTTATGGGTGCTCCAGCTCCGTGAGATCGAGCTCAAGGTCCAGCGCGAGATCAACGAAAAGAGGCAAGAGCTACTTGCCAAGGAAGAGTCTCTCCGGTCAGTCTCTAGTTTATAATAACGCTACACCCATCTCTAACACGCAGATTCCAGGAACTTGGAGAGCCGGTTGGCTGCTCAAGGCCTCGGAATGGATGGCTCCTACTAGTTTCTTGGACTCCGGTTTTCTGTACGGTAATCTAAAGGATGCTATTATCTGAACTCTGCGTGGATGGATGGAAGGATGTGGATGTATACCCTGAACCTTTACTGTCTCTACTTTACTGTTTTATATTCCACCGAATTCCATTCTGCTATTTTTGTGTTCCGACAATTTAGTTGATCAGTGACAGTGTGTGATACAATTTGGCTTTTCTCGTATGACCCATGAACACAGACGGCGGCGCAGCCTGCTGGCCAACGACGCGCTCGACGACGATGAGCTCGAGCGGATTCGGTTCGTCTTGAGTTTAATGGTACAGCCTGAGGGACCAACTGACACGTTATATAGCCGATATGAGGATTTCCGCACCATAGGGTTCGTCGACTGATATATTCGTGTAAGGGTATCCTTGAGCTTGTTGGCCATTCAGACTGGATCCAAGACTCTATCCTTGAGCGGAATCGCCGCATACGAGACTCGCGCACGGTTTACCGCGTCGCACCGCGGTCCGCACGGCGAGGTCACCGTCTCCTGGCTCTGGACGCAGTTCCGCAAGGCACTAGACACCGGGCAGACCTGGTTCGTCGTCTCGCTTGTCGGTGCGTGTATCTTGCTGTCTTTGACCGTTGTTCCGAGGTACCTATCGCGCCGCGCCGACCAGGGTGGCATTGGCCTTAACGCTGCTATAATATCCATCGTCACGGAATGGTCTCGGACATCAAGATGGGGTATTGCCACGACGGGTGGTGGCTCAACCAACAGTTCTGCTGCTGGGAAATAGACGGCGAGGACACGGACGGGTGCGAGTCCTGGCATCCCTGGAGTACCGTTAGTGTCGCGCGGTGGTTTTATCTATGTAATATTTGCGGTGCTTCTCTTACATCTTTTGCCCTATTGAGCACATCTCACGACAGCGCGTACGCAGGCCATGTTCTCCTTTGTCGCGGCCCACTTGGTTCGGTCGCTGGCGAAGTATGCTGCGGGTTCGGGGATTTCAGAAATTAGATGCATATTGGCGGGGTTTGTGATGCAGGGCTTTTTGGGATTTGCGACATTTTTTATCAAAAGTATTACTCTAGTGAGTGGTTTACCACGTTGTGCGCTCAGTCCTGATTATTTTGTGCAGCCATTGGTTATTGCCTCGGGCTTTCTGTGGGGAAGGAAGGACCGTCAGTACATGTCGCCTGCTGCATGGTTCCCTCGTGGCAGGCTTGTTTGGAAAATTCCAGCGCAGCCAGGGTAAGCTCTCAGTCACAGGTACCAGTTTTTCGTCTTAGCTCTTTGATCAGGGAAAATGCGCGAAATCGTCACTGCAGCCAGTGCGGCTGGTGTGGGTGTCGCGTTCGGTGCACCAATTGGTGGTGTGCTGTTTTCAATAGAGGTGATTGACATCTTTAACTGGAATATACGCTGACACTGTGCCAGGAAATGAGCCATACATTTAGCATCCAAACGATGTGGAAGAGTTTCTTTTGTGCTCTTATGGCAACGGTAACGCTATCTGTGCGTCCTATATTTGCAATTTTATGCGAGCCATCTCATCTAGTCCACAGGCGATGAACCCTTTCCGCACAGGAAAACTTGTACTGTTCCAAGTCACATACGACCGGGACTGGCACTTTTTCGAAATAATATTCTTCGTTATTCTAGGGATATTTGGTGTACGTCCACCTTCGTGCTCACGTATCTGCTCTAATGCGGAGCATTTCAGGGACTATATGGAGCCTTTGTCGTTAAATTTAACCTGCAGGTCGCCGCGTTCCGGCGAAAGTTCCTAGGCAAACACGCTGTGGCAGAGGCCGTTGTGCTCGCAACCCTGACTGCCATGATCGGGTACTCGAATCAGTTCCTGCGTATCGATATGACTGAAAGCTTGTCGATCCTCTTCCGCGAATGCGACAACGGCGGAAACGTCAATAATGTGTGCCAGTGCGTATCCGTATGCCGTGTGGACGTTGTTCGGCCCCGCTCAAGATGCGCTCCACTTTTGTTTTTGCTCTAGGTCGTCTCTGCAGTGGCGCATCTCGAACTCGTTATTGTTGGCAACTGTTATTCGCATCGGGTTGGTCGTGGTTTCGTACGGATGCAAGGTTCCTGCGGGGATCTTTGTACCCTCGATGGCGATCGGTGCGACGTTCGGCCGCATGATTGGCATCATGGTCAAGGCGATGTATCAGTCAGTCTTCGTCTCGTCTCGTTACCGAACTTTCATCCTAACACGCGGCAGAGCCTACCCCACATCTGGAATATTCGCGTTCTGCGTCCCAGATGCACCGTGTATCACCCGGGCACGTATGCTTTTCTCGGCGCTGCAGCTGCCCTCAGGTAAGTGTCTCGTGAGCGAATTTGGCCTGGTCAACTTAAGGTTCTGCAACTCAATCCATCCAGTGGGGTCATGCGGTTGACAGTCACGGTTGTCGTTATAATGTTCGAGCTAACGGGCGCCCTCACGTATATCCTGCCGACCATGGTGCGTTCAGGTTCTCGGTGCACACGCCACAATTTAGATTTGCCTTTTGCTTTTAGATCGTTCTTCTAGTCACCAAGGCTGTAGGGGACTTCCTAGGTACCAATGGAATCGCGGACGAGATGATCCGGTTCAACGGCTTCCCCTTCCTGGAGAAGGAGGATCACGCCTTCAATGTGTCTGGTGAGTTTTGAGTTTAGGGGTGCCTACCGCCACGATGAACGAGCTATTTACGCGCGACGGGGTACAGTGTCGGCGGTCATGCGGAAGGATCTATCCACATTGAACGAATCGGGCATGCGCGTCAGGGACGTTGGTAAGTCAGCACTTGAAGAGAGGTGCCGCGTTGTTGAGTGGCTTTAGAGGCCACGCTAGCCGCCACAGAATTCAAGGGTTTCCCCCTTGTCTCGGAAGATGGCACCCGCATCCTGGGAGGGTACATTGGCCGCACGGAGCTGATGTACGTGCTAGGTACGCACGCGCGCTAGTTGCCAGGTTCGCCGATATTGACGGAAATTGCAAGGACGAGCGCGGCAGACGCAGGATATCGGGCCCGACACGCTGTGCCTGTTCAAGGCGGACGGCGACGGGGATCTGGAGGACTTTGATCTAGGGGGCGCATTTTCGGTCGGCCTCGAAGAGGACTTTGCCGAGACTATCTTTGAGAGCATTGTATCCGGGCAGCAGATTAAATTCTGGCCGTGGGTGAACCAAGTACGGTGTTTATTCTATTCTACTGCATATGTTTGCTTACACGGTATTTCTATTAGACTCCGCTGACAGTGTCGCCGCAACCCGCTCGAAATCGTCATGCAGCTGTTCAAGAGAATGGGGTGAGTCTTCGATGTATTGGTTTTCGTCGTTTCATGTAATGACGAGTGCTCCAGTCCTCGTGTCATCCTGGTGGAAGACCATGGAGTCCTTCCGGGCTTGTTACAGTTAAGGACGTGTTGCGGTGGATTGCGGTGGAGAAACCCGAACGGGAGCCATCGTGGGACGAACGAGGGGGCCTGGATGGAATGCTCGAAGAAGTGTGGACGTGGGCCTCTCAAATCATCTCCCCGGTCCTATCGTGGAGCAGGAACCTTTTCAATCGCAGGTGATGATGACGAGACGATCGCCCGTTTGGGTATCCACCGATGACGTTGCGAAAGCAATTGCAACCTAACATGCGACAACAACTCCTCTATATATAATTCATTTCTCTACACTGCATTCTCTTCGCAAAACCCACCGCCAACCACTTTCCTACTTCCATCTAACGCGCCCTCATTTTTTCTGTCGCTGCCATGTCCCTCACTGCTGAAGAGAGAGAACGTTACTCCCGCGAGCTCGCCGAGTACACCATGCGCCAGTTTGCTGCCGCCCGCAAAACTCTGGACAACCACCAAGCTGCCGCCGCAAAGCTCCCCGCACTGCACGCTGCCCGCGACGGTTCCATCCCCGGCCATAAAGGTCTGTATGATCAAAACCCCGCCCCTCCGACAAAGCCTGACAAGACTACAGGTCATCAGTTACCCGCACAACAAAAGTCTGTCCCCACATAGTTTGCCAGCGTCCTTGTTTATGCGCCCCTCGTCTACGTGAGTCCCTCGCTGGCTTTAGATTCTCGCATCGGATTTACTTACGGCCGCCGACTTTACGCAGCTGTTTTGATCCTCGTTGATCTTCGCCTTGCTTATCCATACCCCGGCGTCCTGGCGTCGTCCAGATTAATATCTTGCACCCTGTAGAGTCCATGCCCTCGTATCCCAATTGTACAACACCTGTAGCCCGTACCACATTTTATACCTCGCTCTTATCCAATATCCAATTTTTTCTCTCCATATCATTTCGTGTGAATGATGTCGTTTTCCACTAGAAGATGTGGTGCGCTGTGGCGCCTCAGACACGCGGGGAATGGGCAAGACAGGAAAGACTTCTTTTGACTCCACTTTAGACAGCATGATTTGGACATCCTTAAATCAGGGTCCACAGGCTCTTGAACGTGTTGACCGTGGTAGGTAGGTGGGTAGGTATATGGTCCACATACATTTATGTAGTCTTCAGGCTCATAATACCCGATTTGATGCGGGAAAATCCGTGGAACGGCTATGTAGAACGGCCAACAAAGTCCGTTCCGTAGTCACAGTGAATGAAAAAAAGGGTGGAAGACAAATCACCTGTACGTCCGAAATACTAATAATACGCTGCCTGCTGGCTCGCAGATGGCGTAGTGAGAAGGTTCGACAGCCAAAATGGGAGAGAAACTTCTCAGCGAGTCGGAATCAGCAAAGAACCAAGGGAATGTTGTCAGCAAACTCCACTCCGACAGTAGACTGTGGAGCGGTAACTATGCAATTGAGGGTATGGACGATGGGAACAACGGAAAGTGACGTCGCCTGATCGCAGGCGGCCGCTTTTAATTATCCTCGCTAAAATACACGGGATCGAGTTTACTCCTCCATCGCTGTGGATTCCGAAGCACGCGGGGGTGTCTCTGTCCACAGCTGCGCCCATCTCGGGAAGACGCGTTTGTACAGTGACATGCAAACTGTATCCATCTGGTTGATGGGCCCGTCGAAGTGCGCCTTGAGGTAGCCGTGGGTGCCAAGGGACTCACGGATGTGCCCCGTACGCCCATGCTTCGTATGCAATTGAATCGGCTTGAAGTAATGCACGTCGTCTGCCCGTCGTCAGTACGCTGATGATAAAAATAAAATAGAAATAGGGATCCACCGGCGTTGAAGAACATGTACCGGACCGTCGCGGTTTTTTTGTGCACCTTGAATGGATGCCCAGTCAGTACGACGCGCTTTGCGATAATACGCGTCGTGTCCGGATTGAGGAACGTCCCCGTGGCCACCATATGTGGAGCTATACGGAACGCGCCGAAATAAAGAAGAGAAACCCAAGCGCTGTCATCAGAATCACACTAAAATGAATGCGCGTTTATCCACTTGCCTTGCGGGTCGTCGGTCTCCCGGAGCCACACGCACGGCTGTTTCCCGAACGCGACGGGCCCGTAGGTCGTCGCGACGCTGGTGACGCCGTGGCGCAAAAAGCGCTCGAATTTGTGAACGTTGTTCGCGCCTTTGCCGCCGCCGCGCGTGTGCTGGCTGTACACTGGATTGACGCGCAGACGCCGGGGACCTACACAAAGAACGAGCGGGTCCTGCATCACATCTTTGAGTCACAGATTTAACCCCAGATATACATGAGGCTTACCTTCGATCGGACTGATCCATCGTACTCTGTATTGCGCTGAACCGTAAAATTCAATACAGAGACTTTGTGTTCGTGCTGCAAAAGGGCAAAAAGAACCACGGGCGCGGAACCTGCTGCCTCTTGTGGCACACCCCGCAGAAAAACCGCAACCCTGGTCCCAGGCTGCAAAAACGCAATCGCGATGTTATTAGACCATGCACGTCATGGGGAGGGAGCGCCTACCTCTACGACGTCTAGCTCTTCATCCGCACGGCGTCGGACACCCCGTTCGGTGCGTTTGAAATCCTCGAACTGGAAAATCCGCGCGTAGTCGCGCGGCAGGTTTTCGTACGGATCCCATGGACTCGTCCGGAAGGAGCGCATCCCTCGGAAACGCTGAAAGCGCGTCTGTGCAGGGATGTCCTTGGGCGTGTCTATCTCATCCGGGAAGATGAGGTCATCTTCTTCTTCGCGTTTTCGATTTCGCCAGGTCTCCAACCTGAGAACGAGTCAGTGGCGCATCCAAGAATTATTGTAGCCGTACTGTTTGGCTTCTTCCTCGTTATCCAGATCCTGGAAGGCGACGCTTCGGCGGCTGTCAGTCTCCATCTCGTGATCTTCCTCCACAGGCATGTCCTGCATCTCCTCCTCTTCCTCCTCATTATCATCCCCTGCATCATCGATCATCTCATCCTCGCTGCCCTTCTCATCGCCGTCGTCCTCGTCCTCGTCGATGATCCATGAGGCTTGATACTCGCTCATACCCTTCGGTATGCGCCGGACGACCTTGGGCGTTGTGCCTTGCTTAGCGTCAGGTAATGCTGACTCGGTCGCCGCGGGACCAGATCCCTGCATCTCCTCCTCCGTCGGCCACGTCTGTTCGTTCGCCATGTCATCCGGGTCGTTACTCGAGACGAGCGAGTCAGCGTCCTCTCCCGCCTCGCACAACACAGCTGGTTCCACCTCCATTTTACCCGGCTTTGGGACAGGCACACTCATAATCTACACATTGTTCCATAAGATTCAATGAAAAATCACTTGACAGAAAACCCACCTTGGATATTTGAAAGTCTCCGTAATTAGGGATGTGTACGAGGCGGTTGGCGGACAGCGGCGCACCGCGGACGATGCCGGTCACCTTAAGGGTCCCGTCTTCCCACTCGGCGGTCTCGCCGAGCACCCACGCGCGTCCCTCGCGCCACCTTACGTCCGTGGGCTTTCCCTCTGCGAGCGCGCGCAATGTATTCAGCCGATCGGCAGGCGTATGCAGATCGAATACCCTCTGCTGGCTGGGGACAAAGTATTGAATGAAGGAGAGCAGGGACTTGAGTACGCCTGTGCGGCTCTTTGCGTCTAGAGTGTCGTTTGGGGCGAGGACGGTCACGACCTCTGGGAGCCCCTGAGCCTGGAGGGTGCGCAGAAGGGTGTCTCCCCATGGGTCCACTTCAACGGTGGAGGAAAGCACGAAAACGACATAGTCCGCCACTTTACATGCGTCGAGGGCAGCGTACATCTGCCTGTAGGGAACGCTCAAGAATTGGAGCGAGGTTTTGAAGCGGTCCGCCCTAAGGAAATCTAGAACTCTTGTTAAACAGTTGTTTGACGGTACCCACCTCATTTTCCACAGTCCGTGGTCGGGACAGTCGTCCGCTGGGACATCCAAGGTTTCTGCAAGAGAAGAGACAGTACTCCGCGTGCTAATGTCTTCCGTGAGTGGAATGACGGCGACTATCCGTGGAGCGCCATCGGCGCCATTGAACAGACGCGTCGCCGAGACCAATGCGTTTCGTTTTAATGCCTGTGCTTGCTTTGCATTGTTCCGTCTGTTCAGACGGGTTTGCGCAGCAATTTTGGAGCCAACATTGGCCTTGGGAGACTGTCGAGGTACCCGACCTTCATAAGCAATGTCAGACTGGGTTCCTGTTGCACTAGCCATTGCGCACCCTTGGCTGCTTCCTTGATCGAGGATTTTGTTGCATGCTTCGACTTGAAGGGTTTGTTTTGCTAGCCAGAGTTCTGTATCATTTCAATGTCTTTCATAGCTAATACTTACCTGTTTTAAGGTCGGTCGGTGGTGGTGAGCTTCAACCATAGCTCTTGCAGTTAACCAGAAAATTTGAGCCGGAAGAATGCCAAATTGGGAAAGCCACGTGCCGTCATGCCGCGAGCCGAAGGTGAAACAAACAAGCGCCCACATCTCAGTTCTCAATTCTCACCAACTCCGGGTGGACGAAGGAATCGTCAGAAGAAAAAATAGGCCCGGCATTAAAAATGGCCGAGATAAATTTATTGTCCTGTGGATATATTTCTAAATGACCCGCCGTCCTAACTTCTAGATCTCATCTGAATGGCTCCTTCACTGGCACTCAGGGCTCATCCAAAAGGTCCCCCATCAAAAAAGAAATAGGCGCACGCAGAGATTGATGCGTCGGACGAATATAGAACAGTGGTAATTGGCACAGAAGTCTGCGGTCCAAGCGTGAAATCCGATCAAGAGGCTCTTTCTCAGGACATTTTAAGTTACTCGGAAAGCCATATTGTTGTGTCGTGGTGCAAGTTATTGTCGAAAAAATATAGATGCTATCGACCAGCCACATATACACTACGTTTAATTAGCACGGGTTCCATCAAACATCGCCAACGCCTCATCATGGTCAACTTCCCAGTCCTCCCCGCTGTAGAACCTGTCCTGCATCCAACCATCGTCGTTGACTGTGATGCACGAACCGGAATCAGAGTCGGAAGTGCAGGATCCGTCGTCGTCATCATTCGAGTTGGGGACGTAGTCGTCGCTCATGTCGTTCCGGAAGAATTCCGCGCCGCCGTTGATGGAATTTGGGTGGCTGAACTCCAGAATGTCCGCTAGAACTTCCGATACGCCTTCATCTTCCTTCATGAGCGACGTGTCTTCGTCTTCGGGGGAAACTATCTCCATGTTATCGCTGCCCCTTCAGATTCGGACGAAGACGAAGACGCATCATCCTCGTCGCCAACTCGCTCGTCCGCCGTATCGCGCTTCGCCCGGAATTCTCGCCTACTTCTGGGCATCGGTGGGGGAAGGTCTCCAAAGCGGGGCATCCCGAAATCGAAATTCCGGCACTCCTGTAGAGTGGGAAAGACGTCCTTCAGCGACTCGACAGTGGCGCAGAAAGGAGGATTCTCGCGGAATGGAGGCGCGCGTCGATAGACACGAGCAAAAAGATCAAGAAACTTCAGTCTCGGGTGTATCACGGACTCCGGGCGATCCTTGCGTTGGGTGGGTGGATCTACTTGTACCGCAAGGTGCTCCAGAAGAGGACACGGGTCCAGCAAGTCCCGAAGATGGAACAACGAGTAATTTGGATACATTCCGAGGAACGTGATGCCGTGCCCATATGCCTGGACCAAAATTTTGGTGTTTTCTCGTTTCGTGTTACCGTAAACCCACAGTCGGCGCAGATTGGGAATCAGCCATTTTGACACTGAAACCACCGTAAAAGCTTCGAGTTTCACATGCAAATCGTGCAGCCTGTCGAAAGCAAGCACTGGGTGTCTATCCGTACAAGTGGCCGGAAAGGTAAGAGTGAGAGATTCTAAGTTTTGCGAAAGCTGGATCAGGGAAGGAAGGATGACAGAATAGGGTACGGTGCCACTGTACTCCAGAGATGTGATCGAAGAGCTCATAGGTGGAAGTGAGCAGTAGAGTATTGGGATCCAGAAGGGCGGGATGAATCCGAAGTGGGCGAGATTAGGGCAGAGCTCAAGTATCCGCTTGGTTTCGTTCTCGAGGAGTTTAGAATATCCGCGGGGAACGAAGCAGTCAATGTCCAGGTGCTTGACCAGATGCCCGAGTCCCGTGCGGCTCTCGAGTGACCGAACAAAGACCGGCAAATGGAGGATGCGGCGTAACTGCACCCTTTCGTATAGCAACATCGTCCCGACCTGGTTCCAGGACTTGCAGACGGCGGAGATGGAGGACTTCGTGCGCAAATCAGCTGATGAAATGTCGTACGGATACTGTGCCAGTGATTGTGTGCCTCTTAGTAGCCACTTAGAGGGGAGGGCATTGAGGAAGATTATCAGCAAAATTTCATGGGGTAGCGCAGCAAAGTTGCTTCGGCAATAGTTCTGGGCATAAAATATGGGACTTTGAAACGATCCAGGGATAAGCGACTCACCCCCAACCTCTGCAAATAGACATTGTTCGTGTGTTCAAGTCGAGCATTGGCCCGTTGAAGACGAGTATTAGCGAGTCGAAGGTGAACATTGGCGCTTTCAATGCGAGCATTTTCCTTTTTCAGTTTCTTTACCTCCCATTCATAAATCTGGATATGATCAGTTGTTGGATATACTGGGTCTGAAAGAATTCACCATCGTTGTTGTGTCTTGGTTCACAACTCTTGTTGTTGAAAGGAGATCTGTCACGGTCACGACGTGACCTCACGCGTTTCATTAGACCACGACAAGAGCACCATGGCTGGGAACGCAGTGCGCGGTCCTGCGTCCGCGCTGACAGACTATTTGCGTGTAAGTCTTGAAATTTATGTTTTTTCACCTTTCTGACCTGCATCAGAGCACCGGAATCACTCCGACTACTATTGCGCGCCGTGTAGCGACTCAGCAACAGCCAGAAGCAGGTCCGAGCAATGCTGGACCTTCACCAAGAAGAAACAACTCTCACCGTGACGTTGACGTATGTTGAACTCATCGTAGTTGAACTAGCCTCACGATTTTCACAGGAAGGCTACGCCTCTGACAATTTGGACGAGCCCGAGTCCCCTAAAAAACAAAAAGTATCCAAGGCAGCTGCGGCCAAAGCCAAGGCAAAGAAGAAGAAGAAGGCGGATGACGACGACTCGGATGAGGACGCGTACACCGCCCTCTCCAAGTCGATGTGGACTAACACCCCCAAACCTTCCGTCGGCAGCTTTGCCAACTGCGCGACTTGCGAAAAGCAATTCACTGTGGTACGTCTTTCGCCTCTTCTGTGATAAAATAAATGCCTACTGTACGTGCAGACCAAATATACCATGGCGTCGAACTCTGGTCCTGGGTTCCTTTGCCACCCGTGCGCAAAGGCAGGTGGAAGCGACCCGTTCGAAAAACCCGCTGCGCCGCGCAAGCGTAAGACCCCTGCAGAGAAGCGCACTGTCGTCCACATTGAGGAGCGTAGCTTCCCGACGCTTGTGTCAATTTGCATCGATGTGAGTGATTAGCATCTTAACTTTGCCCTGTCCACAACTCGGTACAGGTGGTTGCTCGCCATATCGACGATGTCGAGGCATTTGGTGATATTGGCACCTTGAACATGGATGCCATCTCCAAGGCCCTCTCGAAGACTAGACGCTTGTGCGTCCAATTTTTCTCCCCTTAAAATATAAATAATGCTGGTTATTAGGACGCCTGAAAATGCGCCTCTCTTTTATGGCGCCGAAAATGCAAAGTTGGCTCTGTATGATGCTACTAGTGAGCTTTCCAATACCTAAGAAGTATGCACCACCGACACCTACTTAGATCTCTCCCCGGATGCGTTCTCGACGCTTGGTCACCTCAACCCGAATCTGACCAATCTCCGTCTTGATTTTTGCGGGCCTCTCAACGATGCTGTCATGGCTACGTGGAACAACTCTTTCCCAAATCTCGTCTCGCTCGAGCTCCTCGGCCCCTTCCTCATTCGTGAAGCCGCATGGATCATGTTCTTGAAGGCGCACCCCAATCTTGAGGCGTTCCTCATCACCCAAAGCCCGCGGTTCTCTCTCGACTGCCTCAACGCGCTCGTTGACAACTCAAAAATGACCCTCCGTCGCCTCGGCCTACGCGAGGTCGGGAAGCTCTGCGAGGAGTTTCTTGAACCCATCGCAGAGCTATCCTCGCTCACCTATCTCGATCTCGCAGAGCCGTCCGAGTCGCTCACCGACGATGCTGTCATCGCCCTCCTCGAGGCGATCGGCGCTAACCTCGCGCACCTTGACCTCTCCGGCCACAGCGCGCTTACCGACGACGTTCTCGCGCATGGCATCGACCCACACGTGCACTCCCTCACCTCCCTTACCCTCACGCATCTCCCCGAGCTCACAGACGCCGGCGTCTCCGCGTTTTTCGGCACCTTCGAGAACGGCGGCCTCCTTCGGCTGAACCTCTCCCGCAACCCCGAGCTGGGGACCGAGGCGCTTGAGGCGATCGTCGCGCACTCTGGCATGACTCTGCAGGAGCTGAACATCAACGGGTGGAAGGACGTCGGGGAGGCGGCGGTCAAGATGCTTGCGGGCTCGCGGGATTTGAGGAAGCTCGACGTCGGGTGGTGTCGCTCTGTCGACGATTGGGTCGTGCAGAAGCTGTTGGAGGGCTGTCGGGCGTTGACGGAGTTGAAGGTGTGGGGCTGCAATCGTGTCGAGGGGAAGTGGGGGGAAACGCGACGCGGAGTGAAGATCCACGGTATCGAGACCGCGGTAGCATAAAAAGTTTCTTCCCGCCCACATCTATGTCTTGACGTTATGTCACATTTCTTTTGAAAATTTGTGGTCTGGTCGCTTTATCACACATTTGAGGAGGATCGGGCACCCTGAGATAGACTTAATATATTACTGCGAGTCAATATTTATTAAGCCCCTAACTTCCCCCACCATGGACGCCGCCCAGCAGGCCATCGACGATGTACTTCTTGCCCACCCGTCGTTCCAGCTTGATGAAGCCACACGCACCTCGCTCCTCACTGCCCTTCGCGACTCCAACGCGCTAATGCTGCTCGATCTTCTCATCGCAATGGGGGCTCCAGACGACGTGGGAATGCACTTTCTCCGTGTCTGCAGTGGCCTCTTAGGTATGCTAATGGCCCTCTCAAATATGGTCGTTGACCACCAATGTCAATATTAGGTAAAAATGAAGAGGCAAAACTCGTGAACGTTATGGCATCACTTGCGATTTGACGGGATGGACGCCGACAATTTACGCTCAGCCGCCGCCGCCTTCGACTCCCCCGACGCGACGAGGAGGACGAAGACGAAGACGGGGACTGGCTCCGGGACGATGAGCCTGATAACGTTGACGATTCCGTTTAAAAGTCAATTTGTAACGACTTGGGTTCTGTAGAAATGGGTCTGTAGACATTAAATGTAGTGATTATACTTAAGCTGCCCTCTGGCCTTTCAAGAAATCTTGAGGTCAGGATGAGTCACTTTCCAGACCTTCCCTCAATACCTAAGGGAGAACTATGTGGACGACAGGAGAAGATAGGAAAGAACAGGAGAAAGATGGCTCGACGAAGATTCATCGAGCTCTGTAGGAGCGAAGAAAAACCAGAGGCCGTGGTTGCCATTCTGAAGTTCACCGACCCAGAATCAGTGGATGGCGAAGCTTTCGCCAGGAACGACACGAGTGGGACTCAGTTCAGATGATGCAAATCTCACACCTCGCCAATTCAAACTTGGAGGACGAATTCTACACGCAGGAGGATGACCGCGATGAGGCATTTTATCCAACAGTCTCAGAGCTCGGTATAGTGATCCATGCAGAGTCCAAAAGATTATTGCGCGAGCGGCGTGATTAATGTACAAGTGCGGAGGCTGCCGACGCTACGATAGAATGCACTTCCGCGCCCTGGAAGTCCTTTGCGTTGCTGACCATCAGTAGACCCACTGCGGGAGAATAGAATACATCAATACAGCGAATTCTGAGGACGGTAAAACGCACCGATGAGGCCGAACAAACCCATGATACTGCCGAAGACCTCGACGATCAATATCTTGACGAAGAGGTTGGGGTCAGCGGCGTCTGCGAGTGCTGCGGTGGCTCCGGTGATGCCGACACAGACTCCGCAGAGAAGGTTGCAGGCGCCGACGGTCAGGCCGCCCCAGAACAGCGCAAAACCTGTCAATGTGTAAGAACTGCGCCGCATGCTAAGCTGGAGCAGTACCGGTAAAGTAATTATCGCGGGTATACAGGAGTTCTTCGGGTACTGACACCAGTTTCGCAGAGAAAACAATGCCAATGATCTATTGACTTGTTAGACATGATTATTGAAAAGTAAGGAGGATGCGCACGACTCCGTAAATGGCTACGACTTCACAGAAAATAATGCTATACGTGAAATCATCCGTTAGCCAGCAACGAAAGTGTAGAACGGACTAACCTGATCAGATTCTTGGTAGTGATTCGTGGTGCCCGTACGCCGCCTCCCAAGATGGACGAACCCGACACGAAGATGCCCCTTCAGTCGTCGTCACTTGCGTGTATGACACGGAGTGTATTGCTCACCATGCAGCACCGAGAACACTGAGACCAGTACACAAGCCGATCCCCGTTGCGGCCCATGCAAATGGACTTGACTCCTCGAGGAACCGTCCGACATTGAAGGCTTCACCAGAACCTGGTTTCGGCACGTTCGTCAGCGTCCAAGAAGCAAAGACAGAACCGGGGATTCAGTACCGGTAAAGAGAAGGTAGAGAGCGATAACAATTACGAGGAACGTCGGGAGGCCGTAGGTGTAATACGAGGCGAGATAGCCCATGATGAGAGGATGAACGAGGAGTATTGATGTTTATTGTGCAAAGGCTTCGTCGACCTTCGCGTCGAAACCCCATGTACCCATGTACCATCTACTCAAGGGTTTACACGAATACCTCACGCGGTAGGCTTACCCTACGATACTTCTAGGATCTTGTTCAAGGCTCTCTAGCAAAGAAGAATTCTCTGTCATTATAATTGGGCTCGACGGCGCTGGCAAAACCGTGCGCGGTGTTCTTGGAACTTGTTCTGTCGTTTCCTTACCCCGATTGAATCGTAGACTTTGCTGGAGAGAATTAAGACTCTATACAATGAAACCCCAGGCCTTACTCCGGACAAGATAGGCCCTACAGTCGGCCAAAACAGTAGGTTTACTCACCCCTTGTCTTACCCTAGAACTCATCAACGTGCAGCGGGGAAAATCACCCTTCCGTCAACTATACTTCAGTTCTGGGACCTCGGCGGCCAGCGCGGCATCCGCAATATTTGGCACAGGTACTACGACGACTGTCACGCCGTGGCATATGTCATCGACGCGGAGGACAGAGAACGATTAAGCGAAGGATGGGAGGTCTTTGGTACGTCGACATACTCTGCCTCTGCCCACCGCTTAGCATATCTCAAGACTCTGTTCTTTCGGCGCCGCAAATACTGAATATACCGCTATTACTCATCGCCAATAAGCAGGATTCTCCGCAGGCGCTTTCAGTCGAAGAAATTCGACATGACTACGAGGATTGGCATCAGAGGAAGATGGAGAGCGCCCGTCGAAACGTTCGCAACGGCGATGGCGAGACTGAACGGCGAGAAAGGATCGCCAGTCTGGACGTTATGGGGATAAGCGCTATAGAAGGGTTCGTTCTCGTCATGCTTTCTTCCCTAAATCTGACCGCATTCAAGGACGGGCGTGAAAGCAGCCGTTGACTGGCTTTTCATCCGCGTTCAGAATAGCCGGAGGTACGTTCGTTGCATTCAGTACAATGGTTCAGTTGCTGACTTTGTTTCCTAGGGACCCTCAGAAGGGTATTCACTGACCTGGGTAGGTACGTCTAATAATGTATTAATTTGCTTTGGCTTAGTTGAATTTCAAGGGAAGATCACTGTATATATTTACACTACTCACAACACACTCAATGTACGCGTTGACCACGTTCAATTGAGAATGTAGCTCAATTTTAAGCACGCCGACGGGGTGAAGATCTAACCACTGGTCAGAATATGCGATACACCATGGGCACGGACAACATACAAATTCGTTTTCATACCCCGGCGCAGGTGCGCTTCTGGCCGAGCACTCGACGGTGGATGTAGTTGCGTCGTCGACCAGGTCTTCAAGGACGACGGGTCCGAGACTCTCGTGTGATGGGGTATTGGAGGCAGAAGACGCTACCGAAGACCTGCCATCAATTGAGCAATATTCAGCGGAAACAGTGGACGCAAAAAAAGGACCTCGGTGTCAGTCTTAGCGGCAAGGAGGTGAACAGTGGAGCCCGAGCCGGACGAGCCGCGATTTTTTCGTCTTCTTCAATGTACGTTCTCCAGGCGACGGTTTCAAAAGTTGCGCCCAATACGAGTCTTTTGGCAGCGAACCAGACATCAAGATTGCGCCAGAATGGCTTCATTGTTTTGCCTTCTCGGACGAACTCTCGGAAGAACCGGCGCTAGTAGCAGGTTGTTCAGACTGATGCTCAGAACTTGAAAGACTTACGATCAAATAAAGTTTTTCCTTTTCCTCCGCTCCGAGTCGCAGTCCAACAAAAACCTTTTCTATAGCTCGGTCAATCGTGTTTTCGATCTGTATAGCTGTGAATTCGCGCGAGGTCGCCAACAACTCGACGACTTACTTTATTTCTCACATATTCAAGTTCTTTCGAGGCTTCCTGTCTGTCCGAGAACTGTTTCTAAAGAAAGCATTGAAAAGCTGTCGTAGACCGGGTTGCATGGCACACACTTTTATGTTTCGGTATTGATCGTTAAGCGGGTCGAGGCGAAGCACTTTGAGAGTGGCCCGGTCGTGTAACACTTGGGACGGAGTCGGTGATTTACGCGGAGCCATTCGCGGAGAGTAGCAGGGTAATGTCGAACTTTAGGGCTACATTTTTATTTAAACAGCCTGCTGCGCGCCCCTATTCAAGTTGCTCTGATTGATGGATCGGACCAACACGATAGCAGACAATGCCGTTATGTAGTCCTATGAAAGGCTATCATGATTAAACGTTAAACCTCCGCGTCCCTGGTCAAAATTTATTGAAAAGCCGTTACGCGGTCACGTGATTGAACCGTGTGAACATCTGATACAACGCTTTCCCAGTCCACAATATTTTGCCACGATGCAGAGAAATAAATGGTTTTTAGAAATGTGATCCCAGCTGCCCACAACTGCCTCTGGAAGGGGTCAATTGTTGCTACAAAAAATGTTCAGAAAATATTGAACTTGAACTCGAACGACAAGTATGTTCCAGACAAGTTCTAGATGAGTTACGTCAAGATGTACCCTGAATGAAAGAGAGTAGTCTTCCATCTATCCCAGTGACCCTGAAGGCCTCTGGAGAAAACTGTGAAAATGAGATGATCCACAATTACTTAAGATTTTTAATGTAACAAACCTAAAGCTCAAACCTTCCGCTTTGCATCCTAATCATCATTTTTGCTGGCAAGATTCGATCTAGTCTCAGAAGCCACAGCTAATATATTATCCTGAGTCTTATCCTAATCAGACCAGGAACGTGGTGAAATCAATCAGAATTGATTCCCCATGATGTTCCCGGGCTTCTTGTCAGGATTTGCCCTTTGATCGGGCAAGTCCTAACCATCTGAAAGCACCGCATCCCGTCCAATCTGCACATCCACAAGGCATCATACATGCAACAGTTCATATTTGGCCCATCCTATAATTTTTGGGGCAGGACAGGCAGCATCAGCAATTTTCCTGTAGTGCTCTGTAGTACTCTGTAGCCCTACATAGTGTAAACTCCATGTAGTGCTACAGAGTTATGTATGGACCTTCACTACAATTGTGGGACCACGCCAGTATAATTTATCCTCCTCCTCCTCCTCCTCCTACAGGGCCATCAATGTTTGATGACGAAACAGCACCTAATTTGTGATCACTTCTTCCGCCGGCCTGTTTCCCGTGGAGAACAAATCTGTCCGTGTGGTTCTCCCAATCCTCCGACCTGCGCCGTCTCATGGAGAAATCAAACTTGACACTGATCGAGTTCTTCAAATCCATGGTTTACGAACATTCAACAATCCCTAGTGGCCAAATTTGCACATGAAGTTCTTGAGGTTTTCTATGCGAACACCGTATAATTGTGGCTGGGTACTAATGTTCCTTCTGGTGTTCAACTTTTGCTTCTTTTAGTTGTCTGGGTTCTACAGCGTGACAGGAAACTGGGTGCGTGAGCTTGGCTTGGATGGCTTCTAGAGGCAAGGGACGATGGTGTAATTATAAAGCCTGTATTATACCGGGATACTTCCTCAAACCGGTGTTCCTAAGCAGGACCGTGCCGTGTAATTCTACCTACCTACCTACCTACCTCCGTACATTTTTTTAATAGTCTAGCATTAAAACGGAGGAGGGACGGTGTAGTAAGACCGGAGCAGGAAGAACAATAAATGAAGCTCCTTGTGCGCTACTCGCGGAGTCAAGAACGACGACGCGCAGGTAGCTAATGGGTACGCCACCCCACCCACACGGAGAGAGTAAATGCTGCGTCTCTTGAGCGGTGTGCGTACGGGAACCGATGCGAGGGCCAGGAAAAGCTCGGCACGAGGTGCTGTGTGCGCTGATGGTTAGAGTGTGGGACATGTCTTCGTATCTTGGGGTCCTTGCGCACGGGAACCAATGCGAGTCAAGGAAGATTTGATATCAGGGTGAGCTCATGGCACTTCCTGTGTACGCATATGAGAACCTAAGTTTTGTTTCCGGGATAACGAGAGCGGTGCGCCGGGGTTTAGTGGTCACTTTCTTTTATTCGCATTATTTGAGTCGCGAGAACTCGGAGTGAAGTACTTCTAGTAGTCGAATCCCGGGTAGACACAGCAGCTTAGAGTATGAGCTTCCAGATGAACACGAGGAGACTTAGAATACCGGAGGAAAGATAGGCGCGGCGAGAAGAAAGTGGCGAGCTATAGAACAGTGGAGGATGGGCGAGGGAGCGAGGACTCGACGGTAAAGCAGACAGGGAAAGCAAAGTAAGCGGGGCAAAGAGACAGGGAGACTAAGAAGCGGCGCGCCAACAACAGTCCCCGTGTGCGGGCGTTTCGAGCTGCTTGGGGATGAGCTTCATGAACGCGGATATCCGGAGGATGGCGAGGCAGGAGGTGGCGAGACTTGGGACATCATGGGAAGTGGGGAAGTAGGGAGGGAAGGGGAGCGCAAGAGGAAGGAAAGACGAAGTAGTACGAGAACGAGATCTTGGTGACAAGGGGAACACAGGGTTGACACTGAGCAAAGGGGGAGCCGGGAGAGAATGCATGGAGGCCCAGCGCAGCGCCCAGTACCAGTGTATCAGGCCACAAGGGCTTGAGGACACCCCGTGCGTCTAAGAGCACCTCCGTGGGAACCTAGCACATACCAAGATAAGTTTGGGGGACCTTGAGCCCGAGCTTGGAAGATCGCAGCACTCGTATTCCGGCACCATACCAAAATGCGCAACGCGATGGCGGCGAGCTCCATGGAGAACGGGCTATCGATGCGCTGCGTATACGCAGCGCGTAGCGGCGATTTTTCAGACCTGCGGGGGTCGCAGGCCATCTTCGTAGTCTTCTGTAGTCTTCCGCCGCAGTCTAAGATAACATCAGAACTTAATCAGGTAGCTTTTCCTCTTTTCTTGTAGTATTTTCTTCAACGTAGACAGGATGTAGGTCTCTTGACTCCTGAAAAATTTCCAGGACAAATTTGGGTCAAATCTTGGTCAAATCAAGTCCAAGTTGACCTCAGTTGAGTGCGTTAGAATAGTTTGCGACAGATTGGGTCTTGAATCGCATTTGTTGCTCGTCAGAAAACGATTGAAAAGAGGGGCGTATCCAATTCGATAGTATCGATACAGACGGCGTAGTCAAGCATGGGTGTATTTGAGGTCAAAGATGATCAGCGTAACGGTCACACTGCTACTTTCCTTTCTTAACCTTAACCTCTTTCATTTCACGACTACGAATCCCTCCGGTCTCTTTTCTACCTAATTGACTATGGCAGACACTACTTCAGCAGAAGAACTGGCCAAACTGGAAGCAGAGGTCGTTAAATCGAAGGGAGAAGCAACAATTCCAACTGATGCAACTGCGGAGACTCCATCTACGGCGACTGCTTCGACTACAGAGACCCCGGCGGCGGCGCCAGCACCAGTTGCATCGGAGGCAACGCCCGCACCAGCTGCAGAACCAGCCGCACCGCCCAGAGAGCGAGAAATGGTCGTAGACGCACGGCTTGGCGTGCTGCGCGCCATGTTCCCTGATTTCGACGACTCTTTGCTGTGGGCACACCTCTAGTAGTGTCTGGATTTGTTGCTGAAGATATGTGATAGACAATCCGTGCTGGATTCCGTCAATGGGAACACGGATCGCGCGATCGACGCTCTTCTGGGGATGAGCGACCCCGATTATACGAGTGAGGCTCCGCCCACACAAACACAGCAGGCCCCCCAGGTACCCGTCTTTATTTATTTCTTGCCGAAGAAATATTAAATGGTGAACAGACGCAAGAAGAGCTCGATGAGCAGCTCGCGCGCACGCTGATGCTCGAGGACGAGCGGCAACACCACGCCTGGCGCGCGCAGCAGCCACCGCCGCAGCAACAGCGGCCCGAAGCTCGGAGACAAACTTCGACTGGTGCGCCGGAGAGGGACACGATGCAAGAGCTACAAGAAGGGTTTAACAAGCTCGCCGAGAGTATGCATATCTCCCCGTTGCCCTTTAAATGATTTACTTACCTTTTGGGCAGGCGGGAAGAAGACCTTCGGGACGCTCTTCTCCAAGGTCAAGGCGAAGATCCAGGAGTTCGACCAGCCCGCGGGGCAGTCATCAAGTGTCTATGGTGCAGGCGGGGACACATACCCGTATGACGCGAACCAGCACCCGTACCCCGCGCGCAATGAGCAGCAGGCACAAGCGCAGGCGCAGGCGCAGATGCCTGCATACTACGACCCGAATGAGCGTGCGACAAACACGACGCCGCCCTCGAGTGCGACTGCTGCGGGGTATGATGCTGCGCCGCCTGCGTCGATGACCGCAAGCGGGGCGCCGATTCCACCGCCCACAACTAATACGGGGGCGCCGCAGATTGATGGTGGTAAGTGTCGCTCTCTTGCTTGCGTCTTCTCTTTTTCTTATTCACGACTTGACTTGATGCCAGGCAAGCTTGGCATGCTCCCCAAACGCCCCGTATCGCTCCTGCGCACTAACTCGCCGCCCACCGGTGGGGCTCCGCCGAGCAGCGACGACGACGAATTGGAGTATGCTGAGAACCCGTTCGAAGAGGGCAAGAAGTAATCGTTATGAAGTTATGAATGTAATCTATGAGGCTGTAAAATTATTGAGGACTTTATGGATTTTCTATGTAATATGTCTTGGGGTGCTTATTCTGTACTCGTCGTTGACTTGTCTTGCAAGTGCTCAGCTTGAATATTCGAATACCAAATACGGAGTTGTAGCAACATCTTAACTTCCTTTTCTTTGTAACACCAACGCGTTGGTGGGTTTTGCACATTTCTTTTACAACTACTTACGGTCTCTCGTGCTCAGAGGGTCTTCTCTTGAGGTTCCTATTCGACTAACCTAAGCGCCGGCGCGTTCACTGAGGCGACTATTTAGAGATTACCTGGGTCAACAACGGCTTCCAGCTTCAGCTTCAAGTTGTTAAGACCCCACGATGCCTCCGTACGACCCAGCAAAATGGATGGACCAGCTTATGGAATGCCAGCACCTCCCCGAGGCGGACATGAAGACGCTCTGCGAGCACGTCCGGGCGCTGCTTATGGAGGAGAGCAACATCCAGCCTGTCGCGAGCCCCGTCACCATCTGCGGCGACATCCATGGGCAGTTCTGGGATCTACGGGAGCTACTGCGCCGGGGCGGGCCTGTACCGGAGACGAGTTATATCTTTATGGTGCGCGTCTGCGTTGGCGCGTGCCGGCTATACGTTTTTTACTTTGTTACAGGGCGACTTTGTGGATCGCGGGCACTACAGCCTGGAGACGGTGTCACTCCTGTTGGCCATGAAGGCCCGGTGCGCCGCTCGCAATCCCATCCGTAAAGGCTAATGCAATGCTAATGGCCACTAGATACCCCGACCGAGTGACGCTCCTGCGGGGGAACCACGAGAGCCGACAAATCACGCAGGTGTACGGCTTCTATGGTGCGTTGCGCACGGCACCGCGAGTGTGTGTAGCAGCGAATGATACGCAGATTTTCAGACGAGTGCCAGCAAAAGTACGGCAGCGCGACTGTATGGAAGGCGTGCTGCAACGTCTTTGATTTTTTAAACATCGCCGCGGTGCGTCCTCTACGTATGTCTTTTCGTTGAGGTTAACATGCGCGGGCTGGCACAGATTATCGACGGCTCGACCCTCTGCGTGCACGGCGGTCTATCACCCGATATCCGCACGCTCGACCAGATCCGCGTGCTCTCTCGCGCGCAGGAGATCCCCCACGAAGGGGCGTTCTGCGACCTCATGTGGTCCGACCCGGACGAGGTCGACAACTGGGCCGTCTCCCCCCGGGGCGCGGGCTGGCTTTTCGGGCGCAGCGTCACGAGGGAGTTCAATCATGTTAATGACCTGAAGCTCATTGCGCGCGCGCACCAGCTCGTGAACGAGGGCTATAAGCATATGTTTGACGAGCAGCTGGTGACGGTGTGGAGTGCGCCGAATTATTGTGTGTCCTTCTCCTTCTACCGACATAAGATATAAAGAGAGCTGATGCAAGCGCTGCAGGCTATCGGTGCGGCAACATGGCCGCGATACTCACCATCACTGAGACGGGGGAGAGCGAGTTTAAGGTGTACGGCGCGGCAGAGGAGAACGAGCGGGATAAGGGGATGCAGACGCGGCGGATGGTGGGTACATTGTCTTTTCTTCTCACTTCTCCGTCGCTCATTATTCGTCTCCTTCCTCTTCCTTCGTCGTTCTGCATGCAGAATACGGTACCTTATTTTGTCTAGACTATATTTTTATTGAAGCACGCAACCATCTGTATTTCGAGAGAAT
The DNA here is from genome assembly GCA_029378395.1 of Mycena leptocephala. Classification (NCBI taxonomy): domain Eukaryota; kingdom Fungi; phylum Basidiomycota; class Agaricomycetes; order Agaricales; family Mycenaceae; genus Mycena; species Mycena leptocephala. Next base: position 68,684 of record JARJLF010001550.1, read on the forward strand.
CCGTTCCGTCCATCAACTCAATTGGGTATTCGATATTCACGACCTCGACCACTGCATTTTGGGACGTTTCAAAGTCCGAGTCGCCCGGCCTTTCCAGGATTTATTGTGCCTGGCTAATACAGTGATGGTGTCGGGCCTGAGGCTGCGTCGGAGCGTCGGTGCCTCTCAGCAACCCTTGATTCTTTGCCTTAGAGGAGGGTAGCCATGGGACAGGCACCAATCCAGCAGTTCCCTATTCCTCGTGCTCCATGCTTCCTGCCATGAGAGGATTGCAGGACTTTGCCTGACAATTTTTATACAAGCTGGGGTGAGTCGTTTATTATGAGGCTGGAAGAACAAGGACGTCTCAATATCTTCATACCTCAGACGTACTGCGCTGCGCCGTCCGTTCCTTTTGCTCATCGTGTGGTGCGTCGTCGTTAAGCGCGAGGAGCACGTTAACCTGTAGCACATTGCGATGTTGGCTGTATAGATCACTTCTCACTAGTGGTGTTCTCCATTGCTATCAATTCTGACCCCGCCCTCCAAGAGAAAGAGATGTGACGACCTGGGATGTGACGACCTGTCACATCCCTTTCTGTCGATCGGCGTAGTATTACCAATGACGGAACTTGACATGGACTCCCAATCGTCCTCGAGCATCGATTCCGCCCCCAGCTCTGCCTCGTCTCAAACCTCATTGCATAGCACTACCGAAGAAGAGAGGCAGAAGTCTATACTTCTCGCTCGGCAGCATATCGTTGTATGTTTTTCGGTTTCCGCCCTGATTCGGCTTAAATTCACCGGACTCAGGACAAATTGCGCACCGTCTTCGACAACATTAAATTGCACCCGATTCCTGCAGATTCCGTATGTAAACCAGCTGGCTAATCACTGCATTTTCGAACTCCCTCCCGCCAGGATTTCTTTCAGCGTGAGGCTATTGAGTGTGCCAACGATAAACTACGCATGGCCGCCCTCGACCCTATCTCAAAGGAACTCATTGCCTTTGATAAGGCTCTACCTCAAGAGGATCTCGGTGTGTACTTCAGTTTTCTTTTGTTGGCTAATCTGACTTGGACCCTCCTAGACCTCATAAACCCAATGACAGACGAGCAAATAGAATGGGCTCAAGATTATGCGGACGAATTCATATTGAAGCTTAACAATTTAGTTAAATAGGTACTATGGTGTCATTATGCAGACAGCATCAAGGTCTTTTGCACATTTAACCGTTATCCGCAAATACTACGAGGTTTTCTTCTGATGGCAGTACTTACCATCTTCCGAGGCCTTACACACAGAGTCCGCCAAACCGCATCTTCTGGAGGCTCTTTTTGAGCCAGATTTGGGTGCCATAATGCGTCCGCCATTAACATCCTGCTCGACAAGGAGGACGTCTCGGTGGAAACTGCCTGGACGAGGACGATCTGCTGCAGGAATGCAAGGCCCAGAACGCACGACTGATTGATTACTCACAACCAAAGCACTCCCCGGATGTCCACACCGTCGTTGTGTCATCTCGATGGCGACACCCACCCCCGGCCTGGGCTCGCTGAGCTCCACATGGCCCCGCGTCCAACCGCTTCGCGCGCGAGCTCGCCGCCTGCGCCGACAGCGTCTCCACTCTCGCGGAGTACATTCTGCACGACTTTGGGCCCCGGGAGACGACGATGACGACGACACGCTGCCCAGCCGCGCGTCGTGCACGTCCGCGGTCGTACACTCATTATCGAGCTCATCGCAACTCAGGCTACTTCGAGCCATACCTCTTCCACACACTACGCGACTGACTCATTCAGGTGCGTGGGCGATTTATTTAATGCAGAACCTGCTCTTCGAGTTCCCGTGGAACAACTCGGTGCATGACTTCATACACCAGATTTTGACGGGGAACGACGGCGGGCTGCGGCGCAAGATCGTAGTGGCGCTATTCCGTGATGCAAGGCTAGGAGGGGCAGCGCATGAACGATTTGCGTGCTGCGTCGACCGAATATAGAATGAGGGATTTCCACATGATTTCGCCCACAGCAAAACCGACATCTGTGCGTCTCGGCTTCATGGGTCACCTCACGCTCATCGCCGAGGACGTTTTCACCGCGCTCGAGCGCTTCCCTGCGGAGCTCAGGGGTGATCGCGGGCAGCCCGCGTGGGATGAATATGTCGCGGGGTGGCACCGCGAGACAAATCGGCACGACGCAGGGCTGCTCAGCGGGGGGAACCCCGTCGTGTGTGCGGGTGGGGGGCTGCGGCCGTCTGCAAGTCCTCGAACCACATTGGCTGCTCTATGAAAGGGTGTGGCTGATCGGATTCACAGTCGTCGGTCTTTCTTCGGGCGCTGCTGCGCCGAGAGGGCCTCGGTTCTCTCGTGAAGCACCTGGACATCGACCGCATCTTACCCTGCGCATACTTCAACTTGCTGGAGAATGAAACCAAGTGGATTTCAGACCTCTACCCTAATCTCGCCCTCCTCGGATTTTCACCGCCGTTTTGAATCCCAGGACTCCCCTCGCTCGCTGCCAGCTATCAGTTCCTCCACAACACCCTTCCTTCCATGGTCCAGCTCTCCTGAAAGCTAAGATCCCTCACCCTCAGTATCCCAGCCGCTTATGGTGGCCGATACCCACTCAATTTCGACAGACTGGACATGAAAATCGAAGATGATTGATGAAGTGCCAATATTTTAGCGATGGTACGTATTGTAGAGGTCAAAAATATTTGCACAAGCAGCGGAAAGTTGTTAGTTATCTGGTATGTTGATTCCAAAAACTGGTAATGCTGGAAGAATAAAACGGCATCCGGACGCGCTCACAGTGGTTGTGTAATGGGTGTCTACCTTCAAAACAAGCGCGCGTTGTCTTCTCCTCCGCTGCGACGCGTCACAACTAATATAATTTCTTCCTTTAATGCCAATTATTTATCTTGATTCTTTGAACGCGGCCGCTCCAGAATATATACTGTAGTATTTCGTTCAAATCGACAGTCACGCGTCACGCACCCCTCTGTCGATAGCGAAATTTGGCAGGGGTCACACATCACGCCGGCGATTGTCGAACCTCCTTAGTGTCACCCAGGGCTCAATATGGGCCGTAAGGCACAAAAAAAAAATTGTTTCGATGTCGAAAATTTCGCTGGTGTCACCAAGGGTGTCACACCAAATTTTGGCTATTGTCGAAATGTCGAAATGGTTTTTGGTCACGCATCACACCCGGTGTCGATTTGAATGAAATACTACAGTATAGCATGATAACGAGCAGCAGAGTCCTCAGCCCATTGCGTAAGTACACCGTCCTCAAAAATAGATGCATCGTGAAGATTGGGAAAATTAAACGGAACTGCCAGCAACTCGAACATCGTTTTCTCAACAGATAACAAGTGCGGCGGAAGAATGGAAAAAATTAATGAAGTGCGAACGTCTTCCTGGACAGCCCTGAATCTTT
>JARJLF010001551.1:0-72087 GCA_029378395.1 Mycena leptocephala
CAAGGAGCTGAGCGCGGGTTTGAATTCCAAAGTTTCAACTTAAGGAGGTTGAAATTGGGGGTTCGTTTTCTTGCTTTATTTCAGGTAAAGGAACGCTTGAAATTTGCCGACGTCGATATTTCAGATTTTTAACAAAGGGAGGCGGGCCGGGTTTACCGTTCAACTTCTGTTCAACACTCCTCAGCAGCCGGGAACGAAAACTGAGCTACAGTACGCGCGGGATTGAGGCGTCGGCCACCAGGCCCGCAGTATCATGACCCGCTAGTTAAACGTTAAACCCATCCGGCTGCGGGCCTGCACACAGCCAGGATCCATTCGAGGCACCGACGGCGAGATAATTATCCATCCTGCATTTCTGATCAGCGCAACGAGTCGACTGCGGGCCGTGCCTTGGCATCGACAAGATGGAGTCAGGCTCCTCATTGACAACCCTCATTGACACGGATCCCGTCGAGATAGTCACGTCGGTGATTCAAAAGCAAAGTTGCATACCCATCCAAGTCCGCAGATAATCCAGAAATCGGGCATCGTGTAGGATACACCTAAGGCTCCAACCTTTTGTTTTTCGTGTATGGATCCGGGCACAACAAAAGGAAAAGGTTACAAAACATTTTAAAACCGTTTAAAACGTTTTATACACGGTTATCCGTAAGTACCTTAAGAACCAGCAGGTATGTGGAGTCTTGACTTACAAAAGGCTCGCAATGTTGTTTCCTGCGGCTTTTACTACTGACTCGACCAGTTTTGGTTGAAAAACAGCTCATCAAGGAGCGGCGCGGCGTACAACATGCGAGGTACGAGCACCATATTGTTGTAGCGTCTAGGCGCGGCGCAGCAGTTGCGCCATCAACCACAATGACAATTACCATATTGGGAACACATCCCGCTAGTTCAGCGCCGCATGGTCAGTATCAATTTTTTATGTGATAGGAAGATGCCGAAGGCATGTAGGCATCTATTTCACACAAGTATTTGATCCCATTCCCAATGAGAAATAGCCTGTAAGTCATTTGCTATCCCTAAACCGTTTAAACCTTGTACAAATGGTTTTAAAACCGTTTGACCCCTCCAGCACAATAAAAGGAAACGAAAAAAGTTTAAACCGTGTACAAACGTTTTTACACGGAAAAGGTTGGAGCCTTAGTTGTGGCCGCTGAGCTCAAATACATTAACAGCCACTCCCCAACATTGCGAAGATCCATTCGACAATTTTTCTCTTCTGCCATTCGACTCTAGCTCCCGCAATCCTCGTGGCAGTTAACTTATCTGCTGTTTGTCCCGTCTTATTCATTGATCTTTTCGTAACTGAATTGTTCCTGCCCAGTTCGAAGCTTGAAGCTTTATACACCTGGCCTCCCCCGTTTCCCACTGCCATGACAACGACACATTTGGACATCATGCGTTGCTCGTACCCTCAGTTGTGTCGTTTTTTTTTTGCGTGGTTTTCTCTCTCTGAACTCATCGCCTTTTTGTAGACCTTTGATTCTTAGTTTCAGTCCGCCTATTCGATTTTTGTTTTTTGTTTTTTGCTGCCGGTTATCTGTGTAGATTATGGTCGGATTACCTTGCACTACTGTAGTACCAGTAGAGGAACTTTTTTATGTGATATGCCATGTTTCCAGTCCCTAGGCCGAAGATAGATAGCGGGCTTTGCCGCGCAGCGGGCTACATCGATTATTTAATTTTCTATTCTGTCCTGCGTGATATCGTGGTTGATATTCTGCCAAGCATTCCATCAAACGGATACAAACCGCGTCTCTAAGGCGACTCTACGGTAGAATCACATGGTCTATGTAGCTCTATGCGGCTCTACGGCTCTAAGACTCTCTCAATCTATCGGCTCTATGGGCCTCTACCGTAGAGGGGGACATGCCTATGAGTCTACTGCTCTACGGGGCTCTCTGTAGCACTATGTAGGCAAGTGGTGTTTTCCAGATGTGGTTCGGGAAAAAGCGTGAATACGGCACGTGCTCTCGAGTCGTCGGCGATTTTCTTATTCGCCGTTGCTTGGCTACCTGGTCACGCTGGCCGACGCGTGGTCTTGGACTTGCTTGCTTTTCATTCGTTCTGTTTGGATGGCTTCGAAACAAGACCCCTAAAAGTAACAACTTCCCCTGCCCTTCGCCCATTCGGGCCGATTCGCAACTTGAATTATGTGTATCTGTTGACGACAGGATTGCGTAACAGTGAGTTAGTTATCCTAGTCCCCGGACGCAGGAGTGACGAATCACGCAAGCCGCGCACTGTATATCCGCTGCCTGCCGCCGTTGTCATTTGATATGGAGTCGCCGCTGGGTCGATGTGTGTGGACCGGCACGCGCCTCGCAAAGCAAGTACTCACTCAACTCCCCGTCGCGCCGCCGGTTGCTGAGGAAGAGACACCTGTCACTGTGCACGAAGGTAGGTAGGGAGGAATGGGGATGGAAGAGCCTGTAAACCGGTACGCACACTGGCATCTGAAGGACCAAGGTGCGCTGTCACTCTTCCCTTCTTTGCATATCTACATAAATGAATTCGAAATATTTGTACCTCCTGCGCACTCCGGCCACGTCGACCCGGTGCGACCATTGCGGCGTGCACGAATACGTGCGATTCTGAACGCTTACTCACTCTTGCCCTCGAAACTTCAAGGTACGTACGTATGTTTCTTTAGCCTCATCCACTGATACATACGAGTCCCAGGGCACCTCCGCACGCGCTGTCCGTGCAAATCTGGGCGCTTGCTGCGTTCATGCAGCCCGTTACGAGCACCACGGTGCGCGTGGCGCAGGAATTTGGCAGGGAAAGCGAAATGAGGGTGTGGAGCGTGGGCCGCTACCAAAGGAAACGGTACGCACTCGGTTTCAATTTCGCCTTGGAATTATTTCTCTTGCGCTAGCCGGGCAGTTCGCGATGGTCCGGCCTGGAAGAAATTCTCAAAGGCTGCGAGACTTGCAGCTCTTGCCATGTAGAGGTACATTAGCTTTTAATTTCCTTTCCTCTGGCGCGAGCGCGGACGTCGGGGTCATTGTCTCGCTTTGCGTCCCTCATCAGCTGCCATTGCTTTTATCTCCCTTGTGGCTTTGCTTCGCTGTTTTTCTCGTTTGCTCACGAGCAAGCGCCTGCCGTTCCCTCATTACACTGTACTTAGGACATTTGTCTGCAGCTGTGGCGCCCTACCCCCTTGTTCTGATGGTCCGATTTCCTATCGGAATACTCCACGCCAGTAGGACTCATCCTGGATTTGCAACTGACTGAACCCATTCTTCCCCTCTTTTGCTTTGCGTCGCCTTTACTTCGCATCTTTGGGAAAATAGGCATTTGATTCTCTTCTTTCTTGACCTTGGACAGCGCCCTCTCCCTGCACTATGGAGGTGCGTCTCTCTCCCTTGCCTGCGTGACGCCGGCGATCTACCTGGGTTGGACTTCTACGTCCTGTTTCGGAAATTTCCTACCAAAGTCTTGAATGTCAGATGCTATCAAATGGCCAACGCGTATGTATAGTTACCTCTCTGAGTCTCTCAGTCAGCGATTCCTGCCTCTCGTGTGCTCCCCCTCGAACCACAGGACACACCAATATGGCCGTCGCTTGCCTCTCCCATTGTTTAAAGCTGTTCCTCCTCTGGTTTGAACTCCTCAGCTTGCCCGCTTGCTTTTCTCGGCATAAACTCTGTGGCTTTGACATCGAAGGAGCACAAACCTCGAAGCTATAGCCAAATTATCGGTGCCTCGCTGACACCATAACGCTTTCTGCATCGAATTTGCGTCCTAGTCCAGCGAACTTGCCGCCGATGAGCTCTGTCTGGATGGGTTGTCTTTTGTTCAAGTTCTTCGTGAACATTTTTATCCAACACGCCTTCCTCCTGTCCGGGCATCCCGCCCCTATTTTATTTTCTACTCGATCCGCTCTTGTCGATTCCTTCTTCGTACTCCTCCCTTCATTTTAATACAGCAAATTCAATTTAGAGCTCTCTAATCCCAGAATGTGGTGCCATATTCTGGGATTAGAGAGCTAGGTACCAGCTTGCTGAGATGTTCTCGAAAGTATTTGGAGCTGATGAGAAAATTTCCATGAACGGGGACTCATTTCCTACGGCGCTGTGGGGAAATCTCCCCCAGTATCCACTTTTTCATATGCATGAAATGGCGAGGGCTTCGGAACAGTGATGGACGACTTTTAATAGCTGGCGGGAAGGGTTGTTACGAGTTGCAAGCCTTCTCAGGGAACATAATCACTATTCCCGAGTGGCAGAACCCGGACAATCTGTGGCGCTGAACATCGGCCTGAACATCGGTGCCGATGTACACAGGCTGCCCAAACCTTGACCTGTGTTTTTACTGCGGAAGAGTTGCACTTGAAGGATGGAAACGACATCACCAGTCACGAGAGGCGGGATTTCAATGAAGTACAGATGCAAGCAGGACATCGTATTCACGCACTTAACAATTGTGGGGTGTCAGTCGACTCCAACATCGGCATTGATACAACTTGCCTGTCGGCGCTTGTCTGCACTTGTGCAAGCTCGTACAAGTACGAAAAGCCGACAAGCCGACAAGAGCACAAGCTATGTTGATTTTTCAACAAGTCACTGCGTTCCAACCCTCTCTAGACTCACCTTTGTGTAGGTCTGTGTTCATCTGTCTTCATCTGGCTTCACTATTTCTAGGTGAGCATAGCCCCTAGACAGGCCCTTTTTAGCCCACTAGACAGGGATTTTGTCTGGCTTTGTCTAGCCTCTGTCTAGCCTCTGTCTAGCCTCTGTGTGGGTCCCAAACACAGGTCTGTCTAGATAAGTGGGGCTAAGTTTAGGTCTTTGCGGGTGCCTGACCCAAGCTAAACATTGACATTTCGTCACAAAGTTCAGTTTCACTAAAAAATCAGGCTGCCTGACCCACACTGACCCACACTGACCCAGACTGACCTAGACTGACCCGAACACAGCTAGACTGACCATGTCTAGTCACCTAAACAGAGACATCTGTCTAGCCTCTGTGTAGCTTTGTGTAGGTTGTCCAGCCACAGCTGAGTCTAGAGAGGGTCGGAACGCAGTGATTGTGGGAATTTGTGACATGTGCTCGCTAAGGCTCGCTAAGAAAAATTTGGTCACTATTTGGTTACAATTGGGCCAATTCCCCCAAATTGTCACAGATTCAGTACAGTAGGTTTTCCTGATGTTGATGTCACAACAGCGCTTCCTAAAGGAACGAGTTAATAAAAGCGTTTCAAGAGCGACCACGCGCTTCCCTCCTAGAAGTAACTAACTGCCAACGAGAATATTGGTGACGAGTGCAAAAAATATGAAGACGCAGTGAGTCGCAACACCATAGCGGATACACTGCATTCCGACCCTTCCTAGACTCAGCTTGAGTGTAGGAACCTAGAAGTAGCTACATCGATGATTGAGGCTAGGTGCCTAGAGAATAGTCTGTGGAGGTCTGTCTGGCTCTGGCTAGGTTGGCACAGGTAGGTCTAGGTCTGGCAGGATCTGTGTAGGTTGCAACAGGTGCTTGTAGCCACCTACGCAAGGGGGAAAGGGACCCGGTTGCTCAGAATATTAGATGATGGAAATGTTCAACATTTAAACGTAAGTCTAGGTCTGTGCAGCTGAGTTTAGGGAGCTACCCACACCTTCCACGAGCTACCCTCATCTACACTGACTTGAGTTTAGCCGCCTTACTGGGTACACGTAAAGCCAGACGGACATTACGTGTAGTCGCCTAGATGGGGGGCTGTGTAGGGACCTACACCGACCTAACTCCATCTGGCAGAACCTACAGCGCCTAGTCTCAGCTGAGTCTAGGACGGGTGGGAACGCAGTGAGTGGACGGAGGGGGCAGTGCCAGTTTGTATTATCCCTGCGGCCACGTAAAAGCGAGGTACGAACTCAAATTTTGTTGTAGCATCTGTTTCTAAGATACTAGGGGCAACGTACCACCAGAGGATTCTCATAAATAGGGCCAATCCTTCGTCTTTTCTGGTCCCAATTCCTTCCTAGATTTGCCTGTCCGCCCCTCCTTCCATACTATTTTAAAAGCTAGATGTTATGTAGTAGTGGTGGTAACAATCCGAGGTGCGCAGTACTAGCTAATACTCTGAACCGTTTGAGAATGAGGTAGAAAGAAGAGAGATTAATTAATTATCATTTGGGGCTCGAGGGCCCTCGTATATATACTACAAAAATGTACTAGAAGGTTCTACTAGCTACTTGTCCATAGGTCATCTGACAAGGTACTGGAATTAAGTTCACCGACTCGACTCGGAGAACATTCCCGAATGTGCCGGATTGTACCCGCATCATCACAGCCACTGATGCGATTCCAACACTCCCCCTCAAGACGGCAACAGTCCCAACTCGCGAACAAATTTCTCGTGCTTTGGACGCGGTAGTGCTTTTGTGAATATATCAGCAACCATTTCGTCTGTAGGGCAATATTGGAGCTCAATGATCCCATTTTCTATTTTTTCTCGGACAAGTGATTTTGCACGTCGAAGTGCTTTGATCGCGCGTGGTACTGTGGGTCCCTGGCATCGCAATTGTTGACTGGTTGTCCTCGAATAAAACAGTAGGTTCATCCTGGAGATATCCCAGCTCTGTCAAAAGATTTCTGTTCCAGATGGCTTGTCTGGTAGCGTGCACAAGAGCTGTATATTCTGCTTCTGTGGATGATAATGCAACGGTGGTCTGCTTCTTTGATGACCATGCGAATGCTCCACCTCCCAAGGTACGTGTATCCGGAGATGGATTTCCGATCATCGGGATTTGACGCATAATCAGCGTCGGTATATCCGGCTACAAGAACTTCGTGTTCTTCATTTGCTCGGAAGGTGAGTTTGAGGTTTCTTGTCCCTGCCAGATATCTGAAGACGCGTTTTACAGCTGTCCAGTGCTCTGGTCCAGGATTTGATGAGAATTGGCTAAGTGTCTGTACCGCATATGCAATATCGGGGCGTGTTCCGATCGCGGCGTACATTAAAGAGCCAATTGCGGACTGATATCCGCTGCGTACTGTCGCATCAACATCAGCGTCAGCTGGTCGCTTGTGCAAGATCACATTGGGGTCAAGAGGTGTCGTCACAGGTGAGATATTGTGGAAGCCGAATCTGATGAGTATCCCATTGATGTACTGGGTCTGGGACAGTGAGATGGACTCGTTTTCGCGGTCCCTTTCGATCTCTATACCAATAATTTTTTCGGCTCTCCCATATCTTTCACATCAAATAATCCCGTTAATTCCTTCTTGACCTCTTCCAGATCATCAACTGTGTCTGCAAAAATGAGCAAGTCATCCACCCATACAGTCAGAAACACTGTTTTGCTGTCCTGGATACGCTTGTACACGCAGTGATCAACGTCCAATTTGAGAATCCAATGGAGGTAAGTTTCCTGTCAAATTCTCGGTTCCATTCTCGTCCTGACTGCTTAGCCCATATAGAGTTTTATGCAGTCGGCAAAACGGCCAGATCCGTCATCATAGCCAGGAGGTTGTCGCATGTATATCTCCTCCTCCAGTTCTCCATTTAGGTATGCTCCTTTAATGTCCATTTGGCCCATTTCGAGGTTATTGATGGCGGCAATTCCTAAAGCAGCTCGGACCGATTCTAGACGAACAACAGGGGCAAATGTTTCCGTGAAATCAATGCCTGGTATCTGTGAGTAGCCTTGAGCCACGAGTCGTGCCTTGTATCGTGAAACATTCCCTTTTTCATCATATTTTTTCAGGTATGTCCATCGGCACCCAACTGGTTCACGGCCCTCAGGCAAATCCTCCAGACTGTAAGTCCCCATGTTTTTATCATGTCCAGCTCTTCATCCATCGCCTTTTTCCACTCGGTCCATTCATGCGAAGCTTGTGCCTCTGCAAGACTCCGAGGAAAATTATCCCTATTCATGTGCTCTTCCTCACCCGCGAGATAACTTCGTATAGTCGCCATATTGGCTGACTCCGAGTTCTCGGGAATATCGGACATTGATGGTCTTCGGACTGGTATTCGTGATGGGGCTGAGGTGCGTACATTCGGATTGTTTAGCCTTCGGTAATCATGTTCTGGAACAGCTCGGCTAGATCTCCGAATAGGTTCAGCTGTTGGCTTTGGTATCCGAGAAGGTTTTGTGGGGGGTGCCGGCATTACAGGTGTATTTGCTGAGTCTGCTGGCATTGGTTCTTCTGCCTGACTTGGTCCTTCAGTTCCTTTTGGCAATGGCGGATTGTCATTTCCGTCAATCTCCCCCTCAAGCCGCGCATTGTCATCGCTACGGACTTGAATGTCTGTCTCCATCCTCGGAGTTTCCCTCGGCTCAACGAAGACATAATTCCTGGACTCCCGTATCTCGCGCAAGCGTGCATCATAGTATTTGATAACCTCGGGGTCCGGCGAGAAGCCAACAAATATTTTCTTCTCTGCTTTGCTCGAGTCTCCACCCAGCTTTGATAAATTCTTTCCTTCCCTTTTTACCCAGACTTCACAGCCAAATTCTCGCAGGTGTGATACATTGGGTTTAATCCCCGTCCATGCCTCCTCCGGGGTTTTTCCTTCAAGTGCACGCGTAGGTGCTCTGTTTCTGATGTACCCTGCATACTCGACTGCTGATTGCCATAGGAACGATGGCAGATTTCTACCAATCAACATCGCCCGCGCCAATTCAATGAGCGTGCGGTTGAATCGTTCAGCTACACCATTTGATGAATGTGCATATGGCGCTGGTGTCTGTAAGTGGATTCCCTTCTGTGTCAACCACGCTCTGAGTTCCCGGCTTGTCAGCTCTTTAGCATTGTCTACCCGAATAATCTTCGGCGTGACTTTGAGCTGTGTCTCAATGGATGTGACATACTCCTTGATTTTCTGAGAAGCTTCGGATTTGAGCTTTAAGAATTCAGGAGTGCATCGCCGGGTAGCGTCATCAGTAAAGGTAATGTTGTATTTTGATTTTTGAAGGGATTCAACTCGTGCAGGTCCCCAGATATCACCGTGGGTCAAGTCTCCTGGATTTTCACGACGGTTTTTAGCTTCTTGTGGGAATGGGCGTAGGGTCATTTTAGCTTGAATGCAAGCTTCACATTGACTGAGTGGTGGCGAGTCTTTGCTGATGGTAAGTCCATCAACTAGCCCTTCTTTCTTCAGTCTTTCTAACCCTGCTTTCCCCAGGTGTCCCATCCGTCGGTGCCAGTCATCCCACGTGTTTCGGCTGCTGTCTTCAGCAACATTGGACTGCTCGGCGATGGCATCGCGTGCGCGGGCTTTCATCAAATACAAGCGACGGGTCTTCTTTCCTTCTGCGAGGATTTTCCCATCCTTGCGAAGAAACTGGACTTTCCCATCCTTGAATGAAGCCTCCATCCCAGCGTCATCAAGTCTGCTGATAGAAATCAAGTTATTTACGGCGTTCGGCGTGTATAGGGTATCTTTCAACCGATGCGTGATTAATTTCCCATTGACTTCACAGTCTAACAGGACTGTCCCACGCCCTAATGCCTGAACTGACGCATTTCCAATGCCTGCGATGGAGGTAGCCTCGAGCGGCTTGAAGTCTGTGAAGGTTTCCCGGCGATTGGATATGTGCGAAGTTGTTCCGGAATCGGACAGCCAACTATAACGGGAAAAATGCGAGTCAAATTGGGGCTGAGACTCTACATGGTAAGCTGCCTCCGTTACGTCGTCCTGCACACTTGATGAATCCTTGGCCTGGTTTGACTTTTCCTTCCGCTTCTTACTTTTGTTATTCCTGCCCGGACCTTTCTCTTCCTGACCTCCACCCTTCGACCAACACTGGGCCGATGTGTGGCCTCGCTTGTGGCAATTCCAACACTCTACATCATCAGAGCCTTTCCCTGATGTGGAGTTCACTCTACTTCCACTGCTTGCCTGTCCTTTTCCGCGCCCATACATTGCTGATTCTCCTCCACCGCTTTTCTCCATTCTGCGACGGTTCTCTGCCAAGATAATAGCGATGAACTCGTGCGAAGTGACGGTGGGGTTATTTCCGGTTGCGCCGAGGTATGCCGATGTGAATTGGTCCCAGGATTCTGGTAATGACGAAATTAGCAGCATTAGGAAGTCTTCATCTGTGACGACACTTCCCAGCATGCCCAATTCTTCCTGGATACGTCGCATCTCGGTGGTGTGTTCGACAATATCTGTTGACTCGTCGGCTACGGTACGATAAAGACGGCGGCGTTGAGATAATATCCCTAATTTCCCTCTAGCTTCCTTTACTAACTTGAGCTGCTTCCACATTTCGGCTGCTGTCTTGGCGCCCGCGATGTGTATCATCTGCGTGTCACTCAAGGTGAGCTCGATTTGTGTCTGCGCTCGTCCGTCTCCCTCCTCCCACTTCTGAATTTTCTCGGCCTCTTCTGCCGTTACAGCATTTTTGTCGGCAGGGACCGGTCTCGGCTCCGTTCCTTCGGCGTACTTTAACAGGGCTCGTTCTCGCAGGATCGCAGTTACGCGACGCTTCCACGGAACCCAATTATGCTCCTGCAATAGCTCGATTCGGAAGAGATGATGGAGTGGTATCGGACATGGTATGTAGTTGTCGTAATTTGGCGAGGTAATAACAAGTACGGTTCGAGTATTTGGTAGTTTAGTTAAGGCCGGGGCCCATAACCTATTGTAAAAGCTAGATGTTATGTAGTAGTGGTGGTAACAATCCGAGGTGCGCAGTACTAGCTAATACTCTGAACCGTTTGAGAATGAGGTAGAAAGAAGAGAGATTAATTAATTATCATTTGGGGCTCGAGGGCCCTCGTATATATACTACAAAAATGTACTAGAAGGTTCTACTAGCTACTTGTCCATAGGTCATCTGACAAGGTACTGGAATTAAGTTCACCGACTCGACTCGGAGAACATTCCCGAATGTGCCGGATTGTACCCGCATCATCACAGCCACTGATGCGATTCCAACACATACTAAGAACTCGAGTCCTTGGCTGCCGTTAATTTTTCGTTTCTGCATCTCTGCTGCCATGGCTGGGTGTCGCTAGCGCCGGAAAACGAACACTGGGTTTCCACTTTGTCTAATGGCCCCTTCAATGTCTCTGCTTAAATCTACTCCAAATCATGCTGTTCTGGTGCAATATTACGTTCAACAACGGCGGGTTGGCGGCATTGGTTAATAATAAAATTGTAGCTATTATTAGGAGTCTGACTAAAGAAATCTGACCCAACTGGAACACACTTTGAGATGGCCCATTATACAAACCTTCCCCCGAGTCCGCCGCGCGACAAGGGATAATGTTGAAGTTGCGCTTCAGCGGAGCGGAATTTGCCGAATTAATTTGACGGCGGCCTGCACTCAAGTTCTTAGTTGTGCGTGCTTCTATCCTCATTTGCCTGTCACTTTCAAGCAAAGGTGTAGTCCATCCGCCCAGTACGCGCACACTTGGATCACCAACAGCTTGGGGCGGATCACACATTGATGGCAGATCAATGGCAGATTGATTGTTGGAGCGAGGATCCTGTTCTTGATGACCCGAGTCCTATTCTTTGATCGGATTTAGTAGGACTGGGCATCAATGATAGGACTGGGCAAGTCCCAGTCCTATTCATCTCGTCGATACTCGCGCTTCGCCTTCCGACTTTTCGCCGTTTCTGACATTACATTACAGAGCTGCGGCCCCCTCCTCGTACATTATAGGTGTGACGGGTGGGAACATCGGTCTGCGTTGGGAGTAGGCTCACCATTCAGGTGTGTCTTCTGCCTCACGATATGCTCTTCACGTTGATCTTCCTTTCCAGCGCGTCTTGGTTCACCGTATCAAGTACGCTCGACTCCTGCCGCTCCTGGAGCCCTTCCGTGCCCTTCGCCGGCAGCTATGCATGTCTCGTCCTCGTCGCGCGCATATCTTGCTGCGCTACTCCGCGCACACGTCGTCGCCAGCGATGACCGGCCACAGCTCATACGTTGTCGGCTGACCCACGACGTCCGCCTCCCTTCGTTTACAACGGACTCTCCGTGTGAGGTGCGCGCGCGTTCCCATCTTCCTTTAATTGATGACATCTTATTTTCACTCCTCTCTCGAAGGCATATTTGAATATTGCCAAACCGTTGTTCGTGCGCGATGAAGGGTACGTCCCCGTCCGCTTTTCCATATCTCACTGGCTCATCCACTCCCGCAGCAGATGACGCTCCGCCCTCCGTCCGCGCTCTGGAGCCCTCTTCCCTGCGCCACGCAGTGGCAATACATCTGATTCGTATCAGTGCGACGTCCCTCACCGGTAGCATCACCGTTACCGCTACCTGCGCCCTATCACTCGACTCGTCCCGTGCCGGACCTCGGAGAAAACACATCGCCGCCATCGTTGCCTCGAGCGGCTGGCGCAATGGCAATGACAAGGAAGAAAGGCGAAGGAACGGAAGGGCAAATCGACGTACCTGGGACGAGCCAGATTCACATGGACGTCACACCCTCCCCTCCCGAATACTCCTCATTCTTACTATCTGACTCCCTCACTCGCAGACGAAATACCATGCCGCTCCGACTCCGCGCTCGCCCTGCTTGCGCCATGCGCTGGCAGTGGGTGTTCATGAGGGACATGGATGACTTGCTCGTCAGCCACGTGTGTGCGGGAAGCGACGATGCATAGTTTTGGATAGCGCGTAGGAGTGGAGTGGTGGAGTAGTTCAACAAGGGAGAACAAGGAGATGTTGGTTAGAGATTCGCGCCAGGGAGTGACTGGATTGAATGCCGTCGTATGTCAGCAGGAGTAACAGAGAAGTCTGGAAGTGAGGCGATCCGTGGAGCTATACTGAAGCTTTTGACTTGATGCATGTTACCTCCAGGCGTCGCTCAGGCCAGGACCGCAAATTCAATAGAGTTACCTCCAAGGAAGAAGGGCCCGGTGTCGCAGAACGGAGTTCGAGGCTGGTAGACAGAAAGGTGGGTCGGAAGTCCGGAATATGGGGTGCAAGGGTGAAGCAGAATAGGTCCCAAGAATGTCGTATAAGCGTAAAAGAGAAATATGGACTCGATAGGGGAAAATGCCGTGCAGGCGTAGGGTACGGGTGTGGCTCGTAAGGGCTCGGTGAGGGGAAGAATCTGGGGCTCGGGTAGAAGGGGTTCACTGGTGGCGTGCTCACGGTGGGGCACTCAAGTCACTGGCCGCGTCGACGTTGGTGGTTTGGGATCAAGAAGGAGGTATTTGTACCTATGTACGTACAAAACAAATACACGGAATGATATCCGATGTACCGAGGAGTAAGCGAGGAGGTATGTATAGGGGGAATGGCGACGAGCGGTCCATCCCCCCCTTCCACACCGGGAAGAAACAATTCGAACCTACCAATTAAATGAGAATATCGAATGCAAAGAATAGACATCAACGCACCTGTTTGTGCGAAGGGAACTCGCGGACCGACTTTGTTGTCTCAGCGGGGCAAGAGCGCGGCAGGAAATATCCGGAACGGGCGAAAGTTGTCGCTCTTTGTTCGCGACGTCATTGTTCGCGACGTCATTGACACGGGTCTGACATTTCTTTCAGTGGATTCCAGTCAATCATATCAGAGCTGTGGAGGAAGAGCGCACCCTGGGAATCCGGGGTCTGTAGCGAATGCCGTCCAAGAAGCTCTCATCGTCACGAACGCGTCGCCGTACGTAGCCATCGCGAGTGTGTGCCTATACAACTAGAATCTGGTTTGTGTGGAAAATAAACAAGTTCTAAGCGGTGTAACACTTCCAGAAATGCACGGACATTCTCCAGGTTCGCGGCAGAGAAGGATCTCGGTGGGGGGGGCACGACTTAGAAACACCATTCCAAGCCCCGCAAGTTGTTTGGAAGCATGAAATCAATTTCGGGAACTGTAAATACCTTTTTTCCAAAAGCCGCCGCCTGCAGGAAGAGGCAAACACACGAGAGTGCGTGAATACAGCCCCGCGCCGTTGGAAGTGCTGTGCGGACAATAGTAGCAATCCTTTTCGCGCGCTGAAATCGGGCGAGCCGACGGACGCGACGGGCGGTTGTTCTGAGCACGCCGGAGGAAGGGCATGGCATTTGTTGAAGATGGCAGGATTCAGCGGAATTGGCAATTTGGAAAGGCTGCAACCGGCCACGGGAGAGCTGCGATTTGGAGCCCGATTTGCGACTAATATTTATCAATCTGGGGAGCGACTTGCAGCTTCCGGACGCACCGCGAAATCTGTATGTTGAATTTAGAGTTGTCAACGGTTCTATCATATTACATTCACGGCTACAGCTGACTCGTTGCGCAGCTCAAGATAGAGGTTGGATGATCAGCTCGGTGCATTGAATGCATCCTTGGCTGTGTGCAGGCCCATAGACGGATTGAGCATCAACCGGGAGGATTACCTTGAACAATTGAAGGGGTGGTGTACCACGCACCATGGCCAATTCTTCATCCACCTCTCAGATTCATTGGTTAAACCCAAAGAAGTGTCGCAGGCATGAAGGCAAAAGGGAAAGAAACGCGAAGAAAAGAAGGGGAAAAAGGCGATCGTGAATCAGCTATTCGGACACGGGGAGTCGAGCCCCGGAAAACCTCTGAATCTATCAGAATAACTCGTACTCATTGAAGTGGTGTACCCTACACAATGCCCGATTTCTGGGAGAGCTGAAAGCTTGAATTAGTGTGCGCTGTCTTGGGGAGAGAGAGAAAAAATGAATTGTTGCACAGTACCACTTCATCCAGACACGGGGAGTCGAACCCCAGCAGCCTCATCAACGTCAGCATCAACCCCTCATACGGAGAGAGGTGGTGTATCTAAGGCTCCAACCTTTTCCGTGTAAAAACGTTTGTACACGGTTTAAACTTTTTTCGTTTCCTTTTATTGTGCTGGAGGGGTCAAACGGTTTTAAAACCATTTGTACAAGGTTTAAACGGTTTAGGGATAGCAAATGACTTACAGGCTATTTCTCATTGGGAATGGGATCAAATACTTGTGTGAAATAGATGCCTACATGCCTTCGGCATCTTCCTATCACATAAAAAATTGATACTGACCATGCGGCGCTGAACTAGCGGGATGTGTTCCCAATATGGTAATTGTCATTGTGGTTGATGGCGCAACTGCTGCGCCGCGCCTAGACGCTACAACAATATGGTGCTCGTACCTCGCATGTTGTACGCCGCGCCGCTCCTTGATGAGCTGTTTTTCAACCAAAACTGGTCGAGTCAGTAGTAAAAGCCGCAGGAAACAACATTGCGAGCCTTTTGTAAGTCAAGACTCCACATACCTGCTGGTTCTTAAGGTACTTACGGATAACCGTGTATAAAACGTTTTAAACGGTTTTAAAATGTTTTGTAACCTTTTCCTTTTGTTGTGCCCGGATCCATACACGAAAAACAAAAGGTTGGAGCCTTAGCCACAACACGAGTTCGTCGCGTGTGCGCTTGCAGCGGGAAGAAGATGGATCGGTAGTGAGGACTTTCTACGTAGTCGGCGGCAAGAGAAGCTGAACGTTCGAACGTATGACCCATGTCTATGGAAATGATGGCAGGGTTCAGTCGAAGCTCAGATTCTTGCAGAAGTGGCGGCTGAAGTGTTTTCCTGATATTAGTCAACATGAGAAAAGGAAAGAAATGGCAACACACCAGAGCACGGCCGAATCAAGGTTGACAGACTTAGGGCACGAGAATGGAGGTGGAGGTGAAGCTGAAGACGGGAAGAGTGAGGTAGAACTATGTCGCTCCTCCTCTAAAAGTGGAGCGGAGCGCGCGAGGACGGTCCCAATAATGCCACCAGGGGTTTTGTCACAGTGAAGAGACGACACAAGAAGAGGTGTTGCTGGCAGACAGAACATGACCAGACCTCACAGATCCTCGGGCATGGGCATGTATGTACATATGCCGTGATGATAGGGAAAGGCTCTGGAAGATCGGGGCTGTAGCAAGTTTTAGTGTAGGCAGAAAAGTACAGAATTTAGCGCACCACTGGGAACTAACAGAGGCTCCGGAAATCCAGGAGTTCGCGCGAGCGGCGTCACTGCCCGTGTGTGTTCAGTCATCGCCGGACTCTTTTCCGTTTTGGCATCGAGCTCGGGTCAGCCGAGGGTACCGGGTCGTCGAGGTTGCGCTTGCGGCGGGAAGGGGATGGAGCAGCCATGGCCGTTGTCTGTGTGGTCGGAACAGACTGGGATGAGCCAGCAATGGGCTCAGTTATGGCCACGCGCGGTCCAGATCCTGGGGGAGTGATATATCGCGCCTTCTAATTAGAGGAAAAACCCGATGTATAAAAGCCTCTAATTAGAAGGATCACGATATATCACATCAGAGGCCTGCCCAGTTTGGGTAGCAGACTGCCCAGCCTATTACATGCAGTGAGCTCGCTGTTGTCGTCACTGTGATGCCAATATCCGCATTTGGCGGACAGCCATCAAAGGTTCTCGCCGTCGTCTACAACAATGAGCAGAAAGATTTCGGATAAAAAGTTCGAAAAAATTGTGAATCATGCGGTCGGACAGTAGCATACATGTTGTACAGTAGATAACCGAAAGGACCAGTAGAGACACCACAAAGAGCAATTTTCTCCCCCATCGCCCTTGCAGCCGCGCGCCCCGCCCACGCTTGGGGGAACGGCACCAGCAGCGAAAGGCATGCAGCCCAGTGCACACGAAGCGTGTACTCATTCGCAAAATACACCCCACCCCACCCTTCTGCCCCGTACAGTGTGCCCACGCACGTGAACGCACTCCCGGGAGGTGTCCGGAACCGGCAGCGCTGAGCGAAGACAGCTCCCTGCGCAGCGAGAGCGGGCTTGGGGAGCTTGTGTCCATGCCCCCGGCGACGCTGCTGTGCGGGTGCCTTCCCGTTGGTTGTGGCTGCAACCGCCAACCGAGAGAGCGGGCTCAGGGCAGCTCTGTCCGTGTTTGGCGAGACCGACGACGTCTGCTTGGATCACTGTCAATGCTCCGAGTCGAGTACATTACACTCGTACCGGGCCATGGGGAATCATTCGAGCATTTGCGGACATCGCGTGCATTCGAGAAATGGGGTGTCAGTGTAGCATTCCCAAAGCTTTTGGTCGTTGCTATGGGGTGGCGGTCCCGGCTGCGAGTGAATGATGAAGCATGTCGAGAGAAACAGACATTGGGGCTCCGCATATGTCTACTCATATACCAAGCGAAAAATGACCTGTGGAGGTAAATACCGAAGCCCCAGGGGAGTACGACGCACCATACCCTCATAACCCATGCACCCGACCCCTGTCCCGCACATGCGCGCACCCTTGCATCGGTTTCTCTTTCCCTCTGATGACGTGTACAGGATTGGTTTCGTGCAGCTCAAATCCGAACAGGAAAAGGACACAGAAGTCGCCTAGCATACATTTACTCTTGGTTGGAAGAATGGGGTGTTCCTTGGGCAACTGTCGATGTTTTGAAGGGGATAGATGAGGCAACAGCGTAACCACTAAAAACAGCGTGGAGAGCAAGAGACCGGTATTTGAGCGACCTCAGGCCAGTTTGAAACCTAAGATTTCGTCTCCCATTCAAGGAATGTTGATTAGACGGGGGTGGACACGTCAAGAGGTCAAGTCGCACAGTGGGAAGGTTTGGTGGATGCGGAAAAGAGAGGTTGTCACACGTGTGATCAAGTGACATACCGGTTTCGGTCGAGAAAGTTGGTCGTTCGTTCGGGGCTCTGGGGCATTTTGGAGAAAATTAGACACCACAGAAAATATCAGAATTACAAGTGGAATCCGTGAATATAAAAAAAAAATCCAAAAGGAGAGTGCTCAAATGACAGTTACAGACACAACAGCGCGTTTTCATTCTGTTTCTCGAAGACTGATCTTTCTAGTTGTTCCCAGGTCGACTACCTTCACTTACCATGGACTAATATACATAAGGTACGATTGTGTAACCCGTGTGAACAGGTACAATGACGAGATAGAAACCTGGCCAATTTTAGTTGATTTCGAGACGAAGGAAAGGTTTCACGTATGTTTGGACACCATATCAGAGGTCAGGGAACCCAATTGAACAATCTAATGCAAAAAAACTTGCGAAAAGAGGGTACCAAAATGACAGTTACAACCTGAATTTGTTCCGCTGGACCCGAAAAATATTTTCTTGCTTGGTTGGACATCGTAGGAAGGGTCAGGGAGTCTAACCAGCTCTGGAAATGTATAATTTAGTAGACAGAAAGATGGTATTCAAAATTTTAATCAAGAAGTGTCCGTTCACAGGGCTGAGCTCAGTATGGTAATAAGCATGATTGGGCTCGGTTTCATGGACGAACATTAAAATGTTAAACTTTCTTTGCACATGCGTGAAAATGCTGTAAAGAGTACATCTAAGTTCATTTATTCCGCCATTGGAGCTATGTAGCATTTAAATGGTCGACTGTTGGCTAAAACCGCAAAAACTGGGATCGGGTCGGCAGTCAGACAGCGCTCACTGCAGTAACTCAGAAAGTGTAGAGTCCATATAGATGAATTGTAATAGGATACAGGACACCGTAAATATAATTATCTTAGACTAAACCATGCTCGAGCTACAAAACCGAGCTGTATGACGGGCAAAAAAAGTACCGTGCCCAAAACCGCCAAAGCGCGAGCCCTGGTACAGTTATGACACTGGGAACAGGAGTAGAGGTGTGTATGCATAGATTCTAGGGCGGGGATGTGCCGATGGGTGGATAACAGCGGCAGAAGCGCGGGTAGAAGGGGAGGTAGAAAGGCCGAAAACGGCGCATCGGGTGCGTCCGGGCAGCCGGGAGGCTGAAAAATGGGGTGAGTGTGTAGGTATATAGGTTCGAGTGCTGGGTGGTGCCGAGGAATGGGTACCGGCAGCGGAGCGAGTGTGGAAGGGGGAGAGGGATGGGAAAACAAAAACCGATGCAGCAGGGGCGGCAGCACACCCAGGAGGCTTAAAATTGGGGCAGACATGCAGGTATATGGGTTTAAGCGAGGGGAAATGCCAATGGACGGGTACAGGCCGCCGGAGCGCGCGTAGGAACGGCGGAGGTGCGGGAAAGCCAAGGCTGACGCAGTGTGCGTGCCAAGACGCCGAGGGACCCTAAAAGCAGGGTGAACGTGCAGGCGTGGTGGTTCAACCGTGGTGAGGTGCCAATGGGTTGGTACAGGCAGCAGGGGCGTGCGTGGAAGCGGGGAGGGTGCAGGCAAACCAAAACCGACGCAGTGCGCACGCCGGGACAGCTAGAGACCCAAAACCCGGGGTGGACGTGCAAGAATAGTGGGTCGACAGAGGCGAGATGCCCGTGGGCGGGTACGGGCAGCGGGGCCGCGCGTGGAAGCGGGGGAGGAGCGTGGAAACCAAAACCGACGCAGCGGGTGCGCCGGGACAGCCAGGGACCTAAAAATCGGGGTGGACGTGGGGGCGCAGTGGGTCGACTGTGGGGAGATGCCGATGGGCGAGTGCGGGCAGTGGGAGCGCACCTGGAACTGAAAGAGTGCGCGGGGCCAAAACTGGCGCAGCGGGCGCACCAGGCCAGCCAGGGAGCTGAGGGCCGCGGTAGAGTTGAAGGGGTAGAGCTATGACCATATGGTTATGACGCCGGGTGGCCGCGGGCAGCGGGAACACGCGTGGACGCGGCGGGAGCGCAGGGAATCAAACCGAGATGTGGGGCCATGTGGGCGTATTGGGGCAGAGCGGAGAGATTTAAGAGTAGTAGTTACATAAGAAAAGGGCGGGGTGGAGTTGCAAAGGGGCAGAGAGGCAAGGGAGCCCGGTGGTGGAGGCAAGGGAGCTGGCAGCGGAGGCGAGAAGGGAATGAACAACAGGAACAAACAACGTCCATCACCTAATTAGTGCAACATTGCGTTGCTCATTATGCACTAATCCGGGCTCGGAACACCCTACGTAGCTAAGTAGCATCTGAATCACATTTATACTACATACACTGATAACCGCCATCCCGGGGGAGGTACAGGCGGAAAGTACCTAAAATGGCAAGGCGGGGCACCCGACAGCGCCCCGACGTCCAATGGTCGGTCCAACGCCGCCGTGTGATGGGAAACTGCACGCTTAGTAGGCCTACTCAAAAGAGGTAGGCCTCTAACGCGATATATCGCGAGCCTTCTAATTAGAGGGTTTGATACATCGGGTTTTTCCTCTAATTAGAGGCCCGCGATATATCAAAACCCCAGATACGCCTGACGCGCGTCAGGCGCCGGTTGATCGGCTCGGTGATGGCAGCATTGTGGCGCTGCAGGCGATCAACACGAGCACCTACGTCGTCTGCAGGCTCGACGTCGGACATCTCAGAGTCCGGTGCAGAGCTCCCAAACATTGCTTTCAATTCCTTTTTTGCCTGCTCTCCTTCCTCTGGTGTCCCATGCCTCGCGGTAGTCTGCAACGCGAGAAATCTAAGCCTCCGGAATTCCTTGCGCACATCCTCGGACTGGCGGCAACAGATCTTGTCCTTTGGGAAGGGGGTAAGGATAACAAGCCCGTCCAAAGATGTTGCCCTTGAGACCATGACATACGGTGATTCTGTACCGTGACATCCCGTGAAATTTACCACACAGGCTTGAAGTGTTTTACCCTGGGCTTTATGCGCGGTCATGGCAAATGCCGGAAGAATGGGAAGCTGCGCCCTTTTGATCAAGATACTTCCGCCAGAGTGTGGGTGCTTGAATATGATGTCCGTTGTATCGCGCAAACTGACAACGTGATGAGCAGGTAAATCCGGCATGATTCCCAATGTCGTGTCGGGTGCTTCCACCACACAAGATAATGCGTATCGGTTCCCATCCTCACCCACTTGGTATCTTACGCTCACCAATTTGCCCATGCAACCGTTGACGACGCCTCCAGGAACATCGAAATTTTGGGAAATCATGACGGGCATGCCGACCACCAGTGGAATTCTGCCTAGGCGAGAGTTGGTCTTGCCGGAATCCAGTTGCATGAGCTTTATCTTGACATCTGCATTGACGACGGTGGTATTACGTGAGTGTTTATCTGAAGCGTAATACCAATGAAGCGGTTGTCCCGTTTTGGTTGCGAAATCGTGAGCCATTTTGATGTTCAAGGCATCCTTCATTGCATTCTCAGCCACGATCACTGGAGCCGTGCTCCAGAGCTCAGATTCCCAATCAATGTCCAAATTCTGGGCCAGGCGTGTATTTAGGAGGTTATAATCGGCGTCTGTGCATCTCCCATCGCGCAATCTACCCAATAGCTCAACAAATGGCTTGTTTTCTGGCCCCGATTGTCGCATGTTTTGTGTCAAGATCACCACGGTATTGACGCTGAGCCAGAGTAGCTTACCAAAGACCACTTTTTGACCCGCTTTGGTAGCTGCTTTCGCAATTGCCTTTTTATCCAGATGGCTATACAGACGAACTTGACCGACTGGAGGTAGTTGCGCAAAATCTCCGGCGAATATGTCATTTATACCCCCGAAGGCAAGACTGTTTCCCTTGGCGATGCTGAGAGCGTGGCTTATATCGTTGAGCAGAGCACAGCCGACCATCGATATCTCATCAATGAATAAGTAATCAACGCCTTCCCACATAGCCATAAGGTCCCGCTTAGCTTTGGCAGACCGGGCAGAGCGATACTGACCACCGAGCATTAGAGCTGAATGCAATGTCATTCCAGATATGTTCCGTGCTGCGACACCGGTGTACGATGCTAGTCTGAAACGCCGCCATTGACCAGAGGCTTTGAAATAATCTTGCAAGGCGTTGATGACTGTTGATTTCCCTGTACCACCTTGGCCACCAAGGTACATGCGCAGAGGTTTATTGTCGTCTTTGGACTGACTATGCTTCGCAATTATAGAAAATGCTCGTGCCTGCTCGATGTTCAGTCCACGATTGGTTATGATAGACTGTACACTGAGCGGATTGGAACTAGAACCTGGTACAGTTTCACGTTGTAACAGCTGGTCAGCATCTCGTATGTTGACTTCCAATAATTGTGAAGGCGGGTTCCGGAATCCTGACCCGTCGCGAATTCCACCACATTGAGATGATTCAGGCTCGGACGAGGTTGGCAACTGAGAAGCATTTGTGGCCACCAATGCTGACTTTTTCCACTGCTCCTTTCGTGCCTCGTACGTCTTTTGCCACAAGGACTCCTTTTCTGAATGATTTCCCTGTACAGATTCGTGACGATTCGGTTGGGGATCAGGTTGAACTGGCGGAGCGCGTCGACCAATCAGACCACAATCCTCAGCATACTCTAACGCGGCAACAACATCAGCACGGCTTCGATCAGCGCGATTAGAGCGACAGGCCTCCATGGAAGATAAGTGCTCTAGCAGAGTTTCATCAGTCTCTTCGCCAAAATCATCGGAACTTCTACCACCACGCTGTTGTAATTCAAGTGTAAGCCCAGCCTGCCTTCGGTTTCTCCGGTTCGAATAGTGAGCATCTCTGCTGTCCTTGCATTCGTGCAAAATTTGCATGTTGTTGATACGCAGCCGAACATCCTCTGAGCAGGTAAGCAAAAATTGTGAATATGCTTGAGACCAAGACTGATCGGAGTTTCGGAGATCGGCGGCATGCCTCCAAGGTTTGAATAGGATAAGCATCAACCTTGCATGTTTCTCCACAGATGCAGGCTGATCACGGCGGGGCAATGCGGGGCCGATGGGTACGGGAACTTTGCGTTTGGCGAATGAGACAACTTTAAGTTGATGAGTCTCCTCTTCTAGATGTTGTTCAAGAAATCGCACCCGCGGTAGGGGTCGTCCTTCGAAGTCCAGGATATTGGCTCGATCCCAAGGCATATCCTCTCCATTTTCGGCGCATGTATGATGGTTCGCAGCAGGTTCTTCTGTGTTCTCTGCGAGGACATCTTCATCAGCATCATCGTATCCAAATTCATCGTCGGGATCGAACTTTTTCTTCCTCTTTGTGATGCGCTCTTTGACAGTCTGCGCAACAAAGTCCCATACATTGATGTCCTCCAGGACAGAACCCCTCGATTGATAATCGCATGCCTGATTCGCCGTGGGTTGCAATTTGCCGGCAGCATTGAGAGCAAGGGTAATGAGATCGGAATCTTCTTCTGTAGCTGCCTCCATGTTCTCGGATTCGTGGTCCGTAGCCTCCTCCTCGAGTAAGTCATTGACATCGTCCAATGTATGTTTCAGATGCTGATCATCGGTGTCCAGACTTGACTCCATGTCACTTGGCGCCGCAACTTTTTTTGGATAACATTCCGGGCTAGGATCCTCTGTGTTGATAAATCCTTCTAGGCTCGTCCAATACAAGTTCTTGAACTCATGACTGGTAAAGTGGTCTTCGTAGTCCATAAGATACGACGCCACTTGCTGACCAGACAATTCTTGTTTAGAAATCATTGAGTGCGCGCACTTCTGTAAGAGTTGTTTGGCCCTCGATGTAAGATCATCTTCCTCTGGATTGAATTCCCCGAGTTTATTGACCGCGAGTTCAAGTGCAGCATATGCGACGTGAGCCTGTAATTGCGACTTGGTAATGTAATCCGTGATATAGTACAGCACAGCTTTTGCGGCAGGACCAGAACCGATAAACTTGATATCCATATTGCACCGGATAGCCTGTAACATCGTCTGATTGAAGTTGTTGACCAAACCGTCGAGGCACCGCAAGTGGAATTCACCTGTTTCTGGGTCAAACACACTGACAGGAGTTTCGTTAGATTTGTCAAGATCGAATCGACACTCTTTCGGTTCGGGGTACCCTTTCCAATATTTGTAGCAGGTATGAGTATGTCGGTGCCGCTGACAGCGTTCGGCCAAATTGTGAAGATCTTTGCAGCAGAATCCTCTGCGTCATCTGCATGAATGCTAGGACCGGGACCTCTAGTCGCACAAGGATGGAACTTTGAGAGTGGGGTTTCGAGATTGGGGCGAGGATCTGGTGGAATAGAAGTTGAAATGGTATCCTCTAGAAATGCAATAAGCTGTTTTTGAAATTCTAAATTGCCGCCATTCTCAAGCGCCTTGTCTTTGATTTCGTTCGGATTCAGACTTCCGGCCACCCAAACCAACATGTGACAATGAAGACTGCCTCGGCCTTGTGCTTCAACTGTGCCATAGTACGCGTTGACGACCCCGAGTATGCCCTCCTCTTGATCATCCTTTGGGTTGCACCCAAGAATAGTCTTTATGAATGCCTTCATGTAGATATTGAAGAACTGCGCAGCGATGAATGGATTTTTTGCGATTGTTGCGGCCTGGTCCACATAATTCGAGATGTCCTTGGGAAGAAGTTCATCGAGGTTGATTTCGGACCCGGCTAGGAATTTGACCAGCGGATTATAAACATCGGCGGGATTTATGGTGATGTAGAAGCTCGGTAGGCCTTTCTCAATCATAAGGGCCCTGAGTTCGTTCCGCATCACCAGCTTGGATTGAGCAGAACCCGGGATCTGTGAACTGATGATACTGGCTTCCTTCATTAGCCGCAAGACTCGACGTTCTGCAGGGGAATTGGCTGTCACACTATCTCCGGCTGCAACACGTTCCGAGACAATATGAACAGTGACGGGAGAAACAGTTCCGAACTGGGCAGCTATATGATCAAAGTTGACCCGTTTGGATTTGAGATGCGTATGCAATAACAAAGCTCGGCGCTGAATCATATTGAAAGCCGTGAAGAGGAAAGAATAGTGCTCCTGAAATCGACGATCAGCTAGATTGCAAAGATGCCTAACATGGCGCTTGAAACCCAGAGTGGTAAATCGTGAACTGTCTTCAAGTCCACCGTGCCCATACGGAAACAAGGTCGGATACATCATGGGGAAAAGAGATGGATTGTCAAACTCATTCACGGCCTTGTGGTCATGCGGTATTTCGACATAATTTCCTCCGGCTTTTTTCATGTGCTTTAGTGCAGCTGCGCGAAGGACATTGGAAGGTGCATTGCCGTCAACATCTGCGACAACAACACTCTGAAACTGTGCTGGAGTAGGAGGAGGATGCAGAATGTCTTGGAGATTGGGAAGAGGGAGGTTGGAAGATGGTTCCGAGGATCCAGGAACATAGTCTGACGTCGCAGAATCAATTCCCTCGTTAGGGACAATATGTTGGATGTGAAATGGCAAGATACTCTCGTTTGGTTGTCCATTAAATACATCATGATCTATGACAACGTCCCTGTACAAATCACTGCATTCAGACCCCCCCATAGGCACAGATGTGCCCACCTTCACCGATCCCCGCCTACGGACTGCCCACCCAAGCCGATGTTGGTCTACCCTAATAGGCGTCGGCCGACATTGGTCTAGCATCCCTACCGAGGCAAAGCCTGCCCACCTTGGTAGATCTTCGCCGACAGTGGTGTGTCTATCTTGGCCAACCTTGGTCAACCTTGGCCGACCTGGGTCTAGGTTGGTGTTGGTTGGAATGGCTGGACGGGTACAAACCATGTCAGATTCTGAATTTGGCTAACTAGGCTTAGCTATGCTCATCAGCCCACGTGAGTCTATGTGTGCCTAATCCAGTGGGAATACCTAGACCAACCTCGGCAGGGATGGGCAGATGGATGGGCAAGGGTCGGCACACTGGTTTGCCTACACATCTGCCTATCAGGATCTGGCAGACCTGTGCCTACGGGGGGGTCTGAACGCAGTGAATGGTTATGGATTTTCAACCACGCGAGGGCATTCATGACTCGCTCTTTACGAACTATCAGTGGGCTCGCCTTTTTCTGCAACCATTCTTTTGTGGGAGGTTTTGAACCAACGAAAATGACACATATAGGTGTAATGACATCGGATATAGAGGGCGGCAAGGACCGTGCAATGGCCGATGGACGCTGAGGATATATGATAATATGCCCACGCACACCACGTTGGGTTATTGGTATGTTCGACTCGTAATCATCGTCACGAAGTTGAATAATCCAACATTTAGCTCGGCAGAGCGCAATCATGGCTTCCTCGACAACAGTGAGGTCTTTGAGTTCTGGCGGCACAGGTCCGAGATAATTGTGATTGCGAGTCGCAAGGGCCGGTACACGGTCATGAACTAAAGAAGACCGACATTTGCGGCAGACAACGATGGCAGTATCTCCAGATTCAATGTCCTTGATGATGCAATCGGGCTCGACCAAAAGACTGCTGTGTGAAAGACCATCTCTTGGCATTGGAGGTTCTGGACAACGGCCATCCAACCAGGGTCGAGGTTTGAAATCCTCATCAACTTCCATGGGATCATAGCTGCCGTCAGATTCATCGTCCGAATCACCACCGGAAGATTTAGCATGAGATTCATTGCAAGGATCAGCAGTATACCTAGGCCGGGCAAGCAAATCCAGATCGAAATCCTTGAGAGACAGGGTAGTGTACTCTGAATCGGGGAGACGTTCAGCGCAACTACCACAAACAAAATGCGAAAGAGTCTGCTTTGAAATCTCCATCTCAAAATTAGCTAGCAGTTTTCGCTTGAGGTGATCAGGGATAAGCTGTGGCCATTCAGCACGCAGACGAGCCTCGTTTCGTGACCTGTCAGCGCGGCGTGTACCAACGGGCTCCACAGAAGAATGTTTCCCTGTTGCGAGTCTAATCAGGAACAACTTGACACGGCCTCGTAATTTTCTGAGATTGTCGGACTCGCTATAAGAGATGTCATGCAAATCAAGAAGGCGTCTGAGTGGCCGGGTTTTTAGAACTGGAACGAGCTCTTTAAGGATCTGTATTTGCATGCGGAGAGAAGGATCATCTTGATCATGCTGCAAATCAGCCGATGCCAGTTGAGACTCGATGGATGAACACCCTAAATGTGACACCTGTCCCTCTCTGCGACTGCACTGACCGGTACCAATGTGCGTGTAGATCTTAACACGCAGTGCCTCCAAGGTAAGAATTCTGTTGCCTTCCCGCACATTCAACCCATGAGATTGCGCCAACGATACCAAAGTACCTTTAGGGAGCCTCTCTATGGTGTTGAACAAAACCTGCGCCGGAGATTCAGTCGAATGCCGATGAACAAGATCTCGACGTTTTGCTCCCAGATTATTTGAGAAGTCCGAACGCGAAATGGCCACATCCCGTGGAAGTCCCAAACATGCTCCAATAAATTCGACGTGTTCTTGGGGTAATCTATCAGAGGATGCAGAGAGAATAACACTCAAAGACGCAAACGCCATGGATTGCCGAGACTCATAAAGTGTCCGAAAATGCGCACAACAACAGTCATGCTTTGAAACATCAATCCCATCACACACACCAACACAAGCGCCAGAAAGTAGATGTGACAAAAGGGCGTGGCGGGCTTGGATCACAGAGAGGTTATCTTCATAAGGGATATGATGGGATTGTAGCATTGTTTGAAGTGTGGGTAATGTGGCGAGAAAGAGATTGGAGGAGGAATGTGTGGACAAAAACAAGGTAGGAAGATTAATATCAAGATACATGGAAGAGGTGGCAGAAGTAGGAGCAGATATGGGAGGAGGATCAGTTGTAACCATGTTCGAGTGGAAGGGGAGTATAATGGGACACGATGGGAATGGATGACGAATGGACTGAATAAACGAGACTGGCGAGGCAGGATCGGACGAAATAGGTAATGTAATATTGGCAACGGTTTCAGAGTTATCATGGTTATCAAGATTTATAATTTTTTCAACAGTGGTATGCACCAAAGTTGCTGTCCGAGACAGTCAGAAGTGGATATCCAATGGAGCAGGTGCACTTACCCTGCGGGTACGTGGTATTCGGAAAGGATATTGAACTCGGGTGATGACCCGAAGTTAATTCTGAAGAGGAGGTAAGCAAGGGCTAACACTCGATAATCTCGGGACGCACCGGATCGGCTGTCGGGCCGTAATGCTACATGGCGTTCAGGGCAAGTGGGGCACAAAATATATGGTACACACTTGACAACGGGTGATCAGGGGCAGAAAGAAACGCCCAAGCATTGAATGAGCTCCCAGGACGGTGTCCAGAACAAATCAAAGATTCTCGGAGGTGCGATGCCCAGTCATAGCCCAGAGAGATGTCATGAGTAGTGTTCTTGCTGAAGTCCACCTCAATGGCCGTTGACAAGGGGCCATAGGATGGGACGACAGTTGTTAGGAGAAGAGGTCGAGATCTTGGTAGACGCAGAGACCGAGCGTAGGAGTCAGAGACGACAGTACGGGGAGCACCAGAGAATACGACAGAAGATACAAGTGAGCCTTCAATGTGGATAGACATGGCGGGCGGTTCGGTCAGAAATCAGAATTCATGACTCTTTTAACAACGAGAGTGAAACACAGGAACGACAGAAAGGGTTAACATTAATAACAGAAAGGGTTGTTGCATTGCCAACTATTGCCAAGCAACGATTCAAGCCTTTTTTTTCAAGGAACGAAGGCCATGTGGCAAAACGACGTCATTTGGTGACATAATCTTGCAAACTCGTTTCGATCACTTTTTTGAAAGCACTGCAAAAACCCACTACTAAAGATAGCGGGAATTAAAGTGCACACTACACTAATACACTGGCTCGGACAACAAGTTGAAGGCTCGAAGGATAAATACTACGTCAACAGTGCAAGGAGGAATAGTGTCAGGTATCATCAGAAGGGAGCTTGAGAGACACAAGTTGCCAGAGCTGCCAGTGACTTGATGCTTGACAAGAACTTGAAGAGCGCGGTTTGCGGGCGCAAGGAAAATCCAGCGAGTAATTGAGACGAGACTTGAAAACAACTCGACAGAGGAGGAGCCAGGCTTGAGACTTGCAGGAAGAGACTTGAGGACTTGACAAAAAAATTGATGCTGGCTTGAGGGGAAGTGGGGAGATGGGCGGAAAGAGAAAGAGGTGACTCGGAGAGCATTGATTTGCCAGCGCCGTGTGATATATAAAGTATCAACGGCTAGGCTTCCGAGACGAAAACACGTGAAGCAGTGGCCTCTATGTTGTGCAATGAAGAGATGAGAGTCCGCGATAGAGCCTGACTGCCATAGTAGAGTTCGTGTGTCTATGGCGCTCTACAGCGAAGCGTGGGCTCTACCGGTTACTATGTCGTGATCGGTGATCTATGTAGTGGTGGGACAGTTCGGTTCGGTTCAGGTTCAGGGCCCTTTTCTCTGAACGCCGAACCTGAACCTGACGTTCGGTTCGGGAAAATGCCGAACCTTGAACCTGAACCTGGCATTCAGGTTCAACGCGTTCGGTTCGGCGTTCAACAGCGTTCGAACGCCGAACCGAACGCCATTTTCGTGCCAAAATAAATTCTTTCTAAAAATCGACGCGACAAACTCTACCAAAAAATCATGCATCTTCGTCAGAATCATCACCCTCTGTGTCGTATCCAAAGTCTGCAGCCAGCTCTGCAATGAGGGCGTCGATGTGCTTGGCCGCAATAACTCCAGCACTGATATGCCCATTCCGATACGCACTTTTCAATAACTGGAGCGCTTCGAAGACCTCCGCATTAAGGGAGTTACGGAGCTTCGTACCCGTGAGACTTCCGCTGGAAAATGCGCGTTCAGCGGGAGTTGCAGACCCTTGGATAGCTAGATAGTCGCGAGCCATCCGGCGCAGTGTGGGGCGTGAGGTATTATGCTTCAGACAAAGTCAGATTGAATTTCTGCGCATGATTCCGATCACTCACACCCCACCAGTGTAGTACATTATCCGCCGTTTCTAGCGGAGATGACAGATAACCTCTCAGTTCATCTCGAGGTTGTGCGCGGGCTCGTTCTTCTTGTTGGACCGACTTTACAGCCTCCATCAAGAAAGAGCTTCCATACCGCTGGAGAGAGTGGGGTTGAACGTCGCAACATTGAACAGCCGAGGGTGTTGGGGCAGAACTTTCGATTTCGCTTTCTGCCTCACCGGCAGCATAGTACTCGTCGAACTGAAAATAGTCAGGAACGAGTTCGAAATTCGAATAGGGGACAATGAACTTACGACTTCTTCTAGAGCCCTCATACCCTTCTTGTACTCTTCTTCACCCCAGCGAGTACGGAAGTAGACATCTTTGATGGTTGGATTCAAAACTAACCGCGCATTGCGGCATGAATAAGGAACATCTAATCTCGCTCACCCAGGCAAATAAAATATGCACTAGACGTGGTATCAGCACGGTGAAACCATTTTTTCAAGCTCTTCACGCCTTCTATGAGAGCGTCCTTGATTTCGGCAAACTTGGGGTGAGTTGACATTGTTTCCCATCGCTTGATGAGGAATTCGAGGGTTGGGATGATACGCCACACTGTCGGAGTTCTCTCGCTCGAGAAGGTCTGGGTAACGTCGGCAGGTTCCTGCGTATTTATTGTTAAATATAGGAGGATAACCGGACACGTGAATACTGTACGCGAAGCGCCTCGTGAATGATCTGAATCTTTTCCCACTCCCGCTTCGACAAAGTGTAATCACGATAAAACTTGTTCCGCAGGGGTGGGACCTGCTCACTGTCATCGGCGAGGCGCACAAAAAGATCAATGGGCTTCCCAAGTAGATATCAACAGGGCATATAAAGATGGATGGTAATGGTTAGAACATACCTTTCGAAGAATCAACACACGTTCCAGGCACTTGTACAAAGACGCCCATCGAGTTCGTACCCAGAGAATGAGCTCGAGCTGTGAGACTCCCGCCTGGACACAGCAACTTTTGAAGAACGCGCGAGCTTGCGGCGACATCCGGATCTACAAGCATTGATGAGATTCAGCGCATTCCAACACGGTACAAATATACTTGTTTAATCAGAGCCAGAACCTTACCGACAGCATCTCCTGTCGTCCACTCATCGTCCTCGGACTCGGCGTCAGATTCAGGGGTATCACTACCATCACCGAGAGTCGACAAAAGCTTCCCAACCTCGTCTTCGTCGAGCTCTCCATTGCTACAGGCCTGATTCAGGAGCGACCGAAGCTTTTTCTGCAACGACTTCTGAGGCGTCGGGGCCACCGTCTGCACGAAATGCTTCGCCGCAATGTGGACAGCATGCTCAATGCACCTGAAATAGGATAAGGGCGTCTCTTATTCACACAGCGAAAGAACTCACATCATGTCGTGCTCCAGAGCTGTCCAACCATTGTCAAGATCCTGTTCCACGACTCGAGCGGTGGAACGATTGACAGAGGCGCCGTCTGAAGTTATCCAGCCCGATTTGCCCCGAAGTTCATATCGATCGAGGGTTTTGAGGATTGCTGAACCAAGGTTGGCGCCTGTATGGCGTCCCTCGATCTTCATGAACGCGAGTTCTTCGGTGATAATTTCCCAATCGTTGGGCCGCTCAGGTGGGGCAGAAATGTAATGATCGTTGATGTTGAGAAATGGTATACCCGAGTCAGAAGTCCAGGCGTCATGGGATATTGAATGTTTCCCCGCAGTTTGCTGGATAATTTTGAGTGAGCATTTGAACAGCGACGTAATATAGCACAGCATGCGAACCCGAAATTTATCCCGCAATGTTTGCTCAACATCCTTTGCGAGAGTAAGGATGTACTTGCGAATGGTTTTCCGAGTGGGAATGTCGGAATCTTTGATGCTTGGACGCAGGTACTTCAACAGCCGGTTGAAACTTGGTTTCTCAACGATCGAAAATGCCTACACCGTGTTAGCAGATGATATGAAAGAATACGGGACAATACCTCGTCCTGTGTAACAATCATTTCGATCAGGAAGTCGCGCAGGCCCTCTGTGGTGAATGCGGGTGGTCTTGGCTCAGAGACGACGATGCCATCCAGCGTCTTTTGAAGACTGAGATTACATGAGTTACCAAAGGAACTGTTGTCGACGAAAACAATGTACTTTTTGGAAGAGGAGATCTTGGGAATAGCGCGCTCATGCATATTAATGCCAAGTTCCGTGCAGCGCGCCTTGTAGACCTTAAAATGATTGTCGCAACTGAAATTGCAGCAAAGCAATGTGAACGTTATGCCAAATAATTGAATACGACAACTTACCGCGCAATATGACTCCGCAGGGATGAGACACTGCCAGTGAGAAAGCTCAAACTGGCCTCCACTCCATTGCGACTAGGCAGAGGTGAGCTAAAAAAATCTCTATCGCCGAAATATTACTTACGTGCACACTAGACAAAGTGCTCCGTCTTCAAGGAGCCCGGTCTTCATATTCTTTTGGCCTTTGACACGCTTGAAGACCGTCTTGATATCCGCGGTCTTGTCTGGGCGCGAGAACTTCGTGATGGCCTAAAATGCGGTCAGCGGGGTGCCGGAAAAAATGTATTCAAATGAAGTTGAACACACATGTTGATGATCCGTGTCACCCATAGACTTGAAGGACTCGTATTCCTCGAGGTCCATCGCGTCTTGTCCCTCCGTGTCCTCAGCCTCAGTATCACCACCAGTCATAGCGTCGTCGGCGGATTCACCCTCGGAGTCGTCGTCAGAGGATTCGGCAGTAGGTTGTTTTCTTGGTGCCTTGCGCGAGGTAGTGCTGATGTCATCGGCCTTGCGTTTGCGAGTGGTGGTGATTGCCATGGCCTCCGCATTATTTGGATCCTTGGCGCGAGCGGAGGGGCGGGAGGTGCGAGAAGAGCGGCGAGGATGAGGAGAGGAGCGTCGGACACCCGCCACACGCTCAAAGGGACGAACTTTAGTGAAGAGTGGGTGAACAGGCCTACTGGCAGAGGGTGAAGGACCCGAAATTGGGACTGTATCGTCGACATCATTGAAAAACTCGATCTCAGAGGCATCCCGCAGCGAGCCATCGGGGTTTTGAGCACATCCAAGGTCAGAGGTCGCCATGATGAATGAGAAGACGAGTGAAGGATGCGGCTGCTTGATGCTTTGGCCCTCCTTTAATACAGCTGGCAACAGCGATGGGAAAAAAACAACAGCCATGGGGAAAGCCAGGTCAGTGGTCTGTCGTCTCGGAGACCATCCTGCTCATCGTGTGTGAAAATTGGGGAAAGAATGGCCACCAGGATGAAGCACCGCACCCTAACGGGGTATTTAAAACGGATTTTTACAGCTGAGAAGGAAGTAACCCCACATGAATGGCGCCGATGTCGGGCAAAATAAATGGGCAGCCTTAGCGTGGTCAGGAATCGTGGAGCTGGGGGATAGGGCCGATTTTCATTCCCGACGGAGACCACAAGACGAAGAGGTCCAGAGACCAAAAACGACGGAGAGGTTGAAGATAAGTCCAAATATCCGAAGGATGATTGATTTTCTAATGAAAGAGTGACTCCAAAGGAGTCTGAGAGACTCAGTGAGAGAGCAGTGGCTCAGCCTTCCAGGTCATCGTTGTCGTGCAGTGAGCGTCAGAGGTTTGCGTGAATTACATAAAAAAAAGTCGCCGATCAATCGATGGTTAACGTTTTTTGACTCGGCGCTTTGCCTTGTATGGACTCATTTTGTACGTTATTCTCAGCCGAAAAAATCGGATGCGTTCGGCGTTCGAACGCGTTCAGCAAAATCCTCAGGTCGGCGAACACTGAACCGAACCTGCGGTTCAGGTTCAGCTATTTGCTGAACCTTGAACCTGAACGCACGTTCGGTCCGGTCCGGTTCAGGTTCGAACCGAATTTTTGAACCGAACCCTCCCACCACTATGAACAATCCAGCAAATCGCGCGGCCAACATGAGAAGGACAAAGAGAGAGTTAGAGAGAAAAGGCACGCGTTGCTGGCCGTAGTTGTCGATGAATGACACTTGATTTGACCCCGCACTGATAAATATCACACCATTATAGCAGAAAACTAATGCATTCACGCGTTACACTTCGTATACATTACTGAATGGAGTGAGAAATCATCGAAATATATCTGAGGGTTCAACCTTAGTATCATACTTGGATGGAATGAAGGATATAGGAACTCACAATCAGACACTTCATCTCCGTCATCTCCGCGAGCTAAAACAAAGCGGGAACCTATAAAGGCACGTCAGAATCTTGACAACGAATCATTATGGAGACGGGTCTTGACATTTTGAGGTTGATGAAGAATGGATGCAGCCGAGAGAGAATGCAGCTCTTAGATCTTAGGGCTTGAGGTCAGTCTTGAGTGGATTGGAGATGGGTCTTGCTTTGTGTTGACTCGATGCGTTGATTGACGGAAATCGAGCTTTGACAGATTGTGCACGGGAACGCGGAGGTGTAGTATGGTCCTGGGTGGAAAGTGATGGAACTGTTGAAAGTTTGAGTGTCTTGAGCAAGTGCGTTGCGATGGCTAGGGGACTTGAGAGCCAACGCGTAGGTACTGGTGTTTTGAGGCGAGCTTGAGCCCAGGAATAGCCAACGCGACCCAATATCGGCACAAATCTGTTGAGGGGTGCTTGCAGCCGGCCCATTGACGGCCAGGAGGTTGACAGGACCAGCAGTGAGGAGGAAGGAGATGGGGGAAACTTTGAAAGGAAGAAAGACGGCATCAACCAAGATCAAACAACCCTTTGACACGCGCCAATCTCGTTTCATAATTACACTGACCTGA
Source organism: Mycena leptocephala (assembly GCA_029378395.1). Classification (NCBI taxonomy): domain Eukaryota; kingdom Fungi; phylum Basidiomycota; class Agaricomycetes; order Agaricales; family Mycenaceae; genus Mycena; species Mycena leptocephala. The sequence goes on from JARJLF010001551.1 coordinate 34,234, forward strand.
GTTTAGGTGCCTTACTGGGTACTCGTAAAGCCAGACATACGTTGCGTGTAGTCGGCTAGATGGTGGGCTGTGTAGGGACCTACATCGACCTAAGTCCATCTAGCACAACCTACAGCACCTAGCCTCAGCTGAGTCTAGGACGGGTCGAAATGCAGTGATTGCAGTACAACATAACACAATGCATTAATAACGGCCGCGCCCATATTATCCCGTATTATGATATACTCAAAATATTTTTTTAATACACTTTGACCACCCATAATCCCAGATTTCTCCCTCCAGGGAGAACTCATGAGTGACCCTTGATAAGCCCACCATAGTTCATCGGTCCTCTTCATGAACTGAGGCGTGCAGAACGGGGAAACATAAGATTCTCCGGAATTCAACCACCCCAGCACTGGTTGACATCTGCGGCCACCATCAATCAGGAATAAACCAATCTCTTGTTCTGGTTTCTGTGACCATCTATTCAAATATGGTGGTGAGGCAGGAGGAAAGTGAAAACACCAGCTCCAGAGCAGTGTTGCGGCATCCATAGTACGGAAAAAATATGCATAATACGGGTCTGGCATATCATATTATATCCATATCGTATTATATTCTTCCGTATTAATATCATCTGGTCCACCCCGAGGCCATATCATATCCGTAGTATCATGAATATATTAATAATATATTATTTCATATCATATTAATGGACAGCACTTTGCCCCTGCGCAGCGGGGAAGCAAAAAAAAAAATCCGGGGAGTTCGCGACCGAGGTGGCGATCGGCAGAAGTTGGTAGTTTTGGTCTAGGGAATGCGAATGTGTATTGCCTTATGCGTGCCCCGCCGCCGAAACGGAGTCGAGAACGGAGCAAACTTCGACCGCATGCGCACAAGTCGCTGTTCTAGTGGACTTTCCAGGAAAAATGTATACGAAGGAATATTAAACGGCGAGTTTGCCTCATTTTAACTCAAGACAGAGGCTCTCGCGTGGGGGAGGAATTTTCAATGCATTCCGCAAAGACAATACTATGGACTGAATAACTGTTGTACGATACTGCCGACAGGACAAAGTTGAACTTACGCGGTGACAGTTGCCTGCAAGCGCGGAATGATCAGATCAAGGGGACAAAGGAAAATCGTTCACATACCGATTGAAGCGCGACAAGTGTCTGCGCCAGCAGGCGACTGTTCGCGGTGGATCCAGTCTCCAGAGTGATGCCAGTCTTCCCGAGGAAGACACCCTCGAGGTGCGAGGTGGTTCCGGCGGTGATCGAATCCGTCGCGACCCAGACGATGTTCGCTGCAACCGTGCCGCCGGAAAGCGTCATCCTCGCACCGTTGGCGACGGTGAGCGTGCCCGTCACCTGGAAGATCCACGCTGTACAACGAATTAGTTTAAATTCTTTTTTTTTGGGGGGGGAGGGGGGAGACTCGAGGATGTAGACTCACTGTCGGCCGCAGCGCCAGAGATGGTAATATCGCTGCCGATACTGACTGCAGTATTCCACTTGTAGAGCCCAGGGGTCAAAGTGAGGCCACCAATGAGGCCTGGGGACGCGTCAGACCTGAGCACAACAAGCCTGACAGGTGGTGATCAACTAACCACTAGCAATATCGGTGAAATTTGGATTGGTACGGCCCGTCGCGTCGCTGTATGCGGTTACCATGTCGGCAATAGCGATGGTGAGGATCGGCGGGGTCGGGTTGGTATAGTCCGCGGCGAAGAGATCCCCGGTGACTTGGCTCGAGGTTGAGAATTGTCCGCTGGAGTCCAGGGTTTGGGACCAGCCTGTCATGGCTGCGGCCCCAATAGGGCTGACTGCAATTGGGCCAGCTATAAAGAACAGATTTCAGAGCTATGCTAAGGATTTTAAATGTGGAGACGGACTGATGACGGAAGGCGGCACGGTCGTGATCCCAGTTTCAGCCAGGATCGCGTAGTTTCCCGCAGTTCTGAGGTTGACGGCGGCGGGTCCTAGAGCAGCAGCGCCGCCCAGGACGGTCTACACACAAACACAGAAGTCAGTGCGGGCATGCATGAAGAATATCAAGATTCACATACCAAGAAAGCGGGGATGAAAGTGTTGGAAAGCATCGTACTGGTGTTGGGGTTGAATTGGGCTGTGGAACTGGGAGATGAGTACATTAGGACCTACTGTGGACCTTATATAGAGAATTCCACGGGCCTAGGCATTTTTTTGGACCTACCTGTCGTCATCCCCTCGCTCGTGCGAGAAATGTCCCAGAATCGTGTGAAAGAGGTGGTGATTATAATGCCCCAAACCGCAGCGAGCAAGTGCTTGCAGCCATGCTGGAGGGCAGACAACAGAGACCGTTGGTCGCTGAGCTCAAGAGGGGCGCGACGATGATAATCATCGTGAGAAATGGCGGGATCTCGATGACAGCGCGGTTGACAGGCGGCGTGTATTCCTGTGAGACGATTTGAAGAAAACCTGATTCCGAATGCGACCAGAAGTGGGTTCATTCCTACGCATTGCAGATTTCGAGGGCCTAGCCTCCCTGGTCTCAGGTTTGATTTAATTTGGGGAATTCTCAGTCCGAAGTCTAGGCCCACCGAATGTATTTCGAGCTAACAGTTGTGGAGCGCATTACGGCATTTCGAACCTGCATGACCGCTATTAACACACGTTCCTGTCGCATGTTCGCCTCTGCACGCGCGGTTTACATTCTGAGATTCAATTCAGGGCGGCCCAGGCTCCTTGGACCTGAAATTGTGAAGAGTATCGAGTCGAAGAATAGGAGTGGGACTCGCCCACTCCTTTCATCAGTGACGAGTCCTGTCAATGATGCCGCCAAGATTAATATGGTGCGCATCACCTACCAAAGATTAGTGGCGGAAAAAGTTTTTTGGCCAGGGCACAGCCCCAGCTGCCCACTTTTTTTTTTCATTTTTTCACCTGCATCTGGCCAAATCCACCCAGAAATATTTTTTCAGCTCACTCAGTTTTGATTTAAATTGAAATCCCTCTAGCAGATTTGTGCGGACACTCAAAAGAAACACTTTTGCTAGAGGGATAAGAAATCTGGGTAATACTGGGGCCACAAAATTTCAAGCATGAAGTAGTGGCAGCTAGGTGGTGCGCACCATAGGACTCGAGCCACAGACGATAGGACTCGCGTCCCATCAAGAGGCCAATGTGGCAGCAATCAATGTATGACCAATATTCTAACTTTTTTTTTTTTTTTGGAGCGTTTGGTATGAGGAGTCTCAGTCTGCAGAAGCATTCCAAGGTCATCCGCTATTGTTGCTGGTAGTGAGCCAGATCTTGCCAGAGAGTTTTTCTCAGGAGGAAATAGTTAGGGTTTCTTCCAATCATAGTAGGTTGCACTCTATACTGGTTGTGGTTTAATCAGACACTCGTAGATATATATACTCCTGTAGCTCATGTAGTATCCCATATCACTTGAGTGCGCGAAGACTTGTCTAGCTCTTGCGCACTTGGTTGCCTCATTTCTACACGACCATGTTTGAAACAGTGGGCGAGATGTCTCTCAATGAGATCAGAGCATATAGGAAATTTGTGAGTCTTAATCGGCCTATTCCTTGGTCGGCTGTATGCATTACTTGCACGCATTTCCAGTGGCTCTCTGGGAGCCCATTAACGACCCGTTCTTTGCTCTCGAAAATGCGATGGTCTGGATTACATCACATGGCTACCAGCTTTAGCTATCTGGCTTCACCTCTCTGATGCCCCCACCCCATTAAGTTTGTGTGTGTAGTGCCCTGTGCACGCGTCCGCTTGGTGCCATATTTTTTCCAAAAGGACCTACGGGTAACACGAGTGGATGACCGGGCTCGAAACTAATGAGACTGTTCGGTCCAGTATTCTCGAGTTCCCAAAATGGAAATTTCCCAAAACCATCGAATTGATTCTTCGTAGGGTCCATAGAGCAGAACCACGAACATTAACAGCCACCCCGGAAAAAATTGAGCCCATTTGAGCGAGAAATGGGCTCAGGAGAACGGCACAATGTCCCGATCATTCCGTGATTTACTTCTTGTTGATTTGACCTGTGCTGACTGACTTGACTGACAGATATGGACCTTTCACCTCAAAGTCATGAACCCTTGACGTTCTGATTCAGTTACTCCCACTTCTGGACCTGTGCGCTAGGTACTGTACCAAATCTCCATTTTGGGAACTCAAAAAGAAAAATCCGATCAGTGTCCTTAGTTTCGAGAACAGCTGTAAAAAAAAACAATTCAAACTTTTTCCCGTCCTTCTGACATATTAGATAGGTTGCGCAAAAGCCGCACAGCTGCATGCGGCTTCATGCGGCTTTTTGGGCATTGTGCAAAGCCGCGGCCTTTTCTTCGCTGGTCCTGGTTCCTGTCTCCATTTAATGCCTCCTGAATCTCACATTCTACTCCCGGGAGTGTTGTGTTTTGGATGTGCACCCATGGGAGGCCGGATTTTTCAGGCATCAAAAAACATCATTCACTTTTCCGATACTTTCACATGTATGCCACGCAGCAGCGGTGGTGCCCAGGATATTCCCTCTCTTTCACCTCAGGTATGCTTATATTACAATAGTTGATTGGAATCTCGCAGATTTCAAATTTGCCGTGCGGCTTTGCACAATGCACAAAACCCGCATGCGGCTCGTGCGCAACCTATCTATTATCAGGGTGGTCCAAGATGCATCTCCACCAACTCGGCTGGGCAAACTGTCTGATATGTTTATGGAATGCTTGAGGAAGGCTGTGAGGACATTGCACCAGTTGTGCCGTGAGACCCAACTGTGCTTGTCGCTCCATCATACACATCCATTAACTATGTCTAGAGTTGCCGGAGACTCGGCGGAGAGCTGCCCTCCTGACTTGGGAGGTTCATTCCTGTCAATCAGAGTGCTCCAAACTGCATTCAATTCTGCCTATCCTATGGCTGTGACCTTCTGAACCTTCAGAGCCAAATGGTGCGGTGACTGTGACAAGCACAAAAGGCACAGCCACACTATTAGGCTGACCGAATTGCAGAATACTATAGGGCACTTCAAAAAACTTAATAATGGGTCATTTGTACATTTGTTGCTCCCACTCGCAGGCACCGGACCCATAAATGAGCTTGAACAATTGTTAAACCTTTTGCATCACGTTGCAACATGACTAAACAGTACTTATTTCCCTCTTCTGTGCTCAACAGTACGTCGGATAGTTCACAGGAGCTCCGCGGAAGGGAAAATGGCTCATACAAACTTATTTAGCCCATTGGCACATGGCCCATGGATCTCCAAATTGAGCCCGAGCCGCAGCCCGCCGCCATCTGATGGCTTCGGAGACGCGAGCGGTGGGGAGGAGCCTACTATCTATCTTCCCCTGGCATTGTGCACACAATGCCGCATCTATAAGCTTTTTTTGGAGCTATAGATTTGCAAATGCCAATTTTTCAGGGAATCAGGCGGAATCAGGCGCACAAAATGTGCGCCTGATTCCCTGAGAAAGGCCTGTTTTCAAAAAGGTTTGTGCGCCTGATTCCATCTATAAGGCCATTCGAGGCCTTATAGATGAAAAATCCTGGAAAAAGGGGATTTCCAGGGAATCAGGCGCACAAAGGTTTTTGAAAGAGGCGCAGTTTCAAAAGGCTTTGTGCGCCTGATTACCTGAGGAAGGGCCCTTTTCAAAAAGCTTTGTGCACCTGATTCCCTGAGAAAGGACCCTTTTCAAAAAGTTTGTGCGCCTGATTCCCTGAGAAAGGACCCTTTCCAAAAAGTGTGTGCACCTGATTCCCTGAGAAAGCACCCTTTTCAAAAAGTGTGTGCGCGAGATTCCCTGAGAAAGCACCCTTTTCAAAAAGTGTGTGCGCGAGATTCCCTGAGAAAGCACCCTTTTCAAAAAGTGTGTGCGCGAGATTCCCTGAGAAAGCACCCTTTTCAAAAAGTGTGTGCGCGAGATTCCCTGAGAAAGCACCCTTTTCAAAAAGTGTGTGCGCGAGATTCCCTGAGAAAGCACCCTTTTCAAAAAGTGTGTGCGCGAGATTCCCTGAGAAAGCACCCTTTTCAAAAAGTGTGTGCGCGAGATTCCCTGAGAAAGCACCCTTTTCAAAAAGTGTGTGCGCGAGATTCCCTGAGAAAGCACCCTTTTCAAAAAGTGTGTGCGCGAGATTCCCTGAGAAAGCACCCTTTTCAAAAAGTGTGTGCGCGAGATTCCCCTGAGAAAGCACCCTTTTCAAAAAGTGTGTGCGCGAGATTCCCTGAGAAAGCACCCTTTTCAAAAAGTTTGTGCACGAGATTCCCCGAGAAATGGGCCTGCTCGAGAGTCCATCTATAAGGCCCGAGATGGCCTTATAGAGACAGCTTTCTATAAGCCCCAGATCCCTCTTATAGATTTGGCGTCTATAAGATGCAAAATGGTCTTATAGATGACTATTGTAGATTGCGTCTCAAGAGCAGGGGGGGAAAAAAAGATAAGACAGAGGGGGATAGTATATCAGAGAAGTGTAAAGCAAGGGCATTAGATCCAGAGAGACCAGTTTAGATTGAGCAGCAGATTCAGGGAGAATAGGCGCAGATTCAGGGAGGAGGGGCGCCAATAGATGGTAGAACACCACCATCTGTGAGCAGCTGAAAGCCAGAACATCTAGAAGACAATAGAGGAGCAGTAGAAGGGCAAGATTCAAGTACATGCAAGGAGGGGAAAGAGATGGTGGTGGAAAGAAAGAAAGAGCGAGTTGGTCACATGATTAAAGTCAACCAAATGATCAGCTAAAGCAACAGCCACAGATGCCGGCAAATATGAAAGAAAAATACTTTGCCACAGTTCCACCCATGGGCCAGCCCTGAAACTTGAATGCATACCTCATGACATCCTATAGACCCCATCCACGCAAAAAAACCTGATGCAACTACTCACAATGGGGTGGTATAAAAATATTTCGTTATATAGGTTCAACACCCCAAAACCCCACAAAGAAAAATACTTTGTGAGGTTTCCACCGATGGCATGCACCATAGCATCCAATAGAACAGATCTAGGCCAAAAAACGAGACGCAACTGCTCTCAATGTGGTGGAATAAAATATTTTACATTTGTCATTTTTGCAATGCTTGTCAAGACAAGCCCTGGGTCGACCTGGCTGTGGCGGGACAGAGAATAACCCGGCCGGGACGATAGTTGAATAACCCGGTCTGAAGTGGTCGCGACCGACAATGAGAGGGCAGCACTGAACAACCCGGCTCTACTGGGGAAGTTTGGCTATAGCCGTCGAGGTGGAGTGTCGCGAGACTTGGAGAGACGGCGGAGTAGCCGCCTGGTCACCGAACTCGAGGAGAACTCGAGGAGAAGATGATATGTGAACGCGCGTCATTCGTAGTCGAGGTGAGAGAGCGCTGCGCCGTTGTCAGGTCAAAGTAGACTTGATATTAGACGAGGTAGAATCTAGAGTACATGTAGATTCTACCGAGTTTATATACTGTGTCTTATGAAACTGACGGTTGTCCCTTCTATGAAATAGCGACCGTCTGCAGGTGTTCGATCTTGGTAACGGGTGATCGGGGTATCCCGATCGTCGTTTGAATAACCCCTGGTTGGTTATTCCGAATGCAATCGCCCCAAGCGACTACGAATAACCCCCTGGTGGTTATTCAGTATGCTTGTGATAACCCGGGATACCCGGGGTTAAAGTTGAGTGAAAATGCTGGAAGTATGCCAAATCATGACATTACCCCCCCTCTTCAAGGTTGATGTCCCAGCGACCCTAGAATACTGTGGAGCGTGGATTTCGTTTCGCAGTCCAAAGAGGAACCCGGTTGAACCCGGTAATTCCTCATTGTCGTGTTTTATTCCTCTTCATCCCAATATTTGATCGCGGTAAACGGCTTCTTGAGTTTTGATCACCGAGCACTGCCACAGTTTCGGCATAATTGGCGGAAACAACTCGTGTAGATCAATCGCGGTCATGCGTGATCTAAACGTTAATTGCTTCCCCATTTGGCCTTTTGCATAATGTTTCAGCTTTTAGCTTCTTCCATTTGCAAGCGCGGGTTCTGTGTTTGAATTGTGCTGCGGATTCTTTTGCGCCCCTGACCGTGCTTTATATAACCCGGTCAGGGTGCGCGCGCCTCTCCTATCTCTCTTTTTTCTTTCCCCCATGTCGGATTTCCCCTGGAAGCTGGCTCGCCCCTACTCACGCACCCGAGCGCGCATCGGCCTTCGTCTCCGTGACTTCGAGACCATCGTCCCCTCGCCCGAGCGTCCGTTTGGGATGCCGCGTCCCCCTTTAAACCCTGGCATCGGCTCCATCTTCGCCGACCAGTCACCCTTCGTCCTCAATCCTTGGCGGGTTCCCCTTCCTCGAGAGCGCGGTTGGGACCTCTCGAATCCCGCTCGCACCCGCGCGTACGTGGGTCCTCTTCCCGCGGTCTTGGAACGACCGGGAGTTATACTCCCAACGGCGGTTCTCCCGCCTCCCCCTCCCCAGTTCAACCCAGCGCTCTGGGACTGGTTACGCCACTCTCAACGTCCTCTCCAGGACGTCCAACCTCCTCCGCGCCGGCACCACTGTGCCTATCAGCGTGTCCCGCTGGGTGGCATGCCAGCGGTGTATCCTTCCTCTTGGTCGTTCGCGGAGGTCGCCCATCAGCTCTTCGTTGCTCAGGTCCTCTCATCTTGGTTCCGGTTCCAGGTTTTCGGCCCCCCGCACATGCAAGTCGTTATAGCCTGGAACACGCATCTGCGGAACGAGAGGCTCGAGGACCTTGACTTGAGCTCGGAGATCGTATCCCAATTTGACGACGTCCTGAGCGCGATCGCGTGTATGAACGCGGACATCGAGGGCGAGTCCAGGAGAACCTTGACGATCATGGTGCGTCTTCGTCTTCTTTCCCCCTTCTCGTGCACTCCATTTACCCCGCTTCGCAGCTTGAGTTCGAGCAACGCCTCCTCTGGCTTGCGCAGGTCGGGGCCTCGGTGGCGTATTTGTTCCATTTCGTCGATCTGCTCGACCAGATCGTGCAAGTCCTCCACCCCGAATGGGCGCCCGAATATCGCGTCTTCGACCTCAATCGTCGTCGGGGTAGACTTGCGGAGCGGGGTTCAACCCCCATCTGGAGCAATTATTTGCGACCGGAGACCGCCATTCGGGTTCTCCCTGCAAATTGGTTCGACCCTCGAGAGCCTCTGGCCCCAAATCAGCCCAACGAACAATCCACTTGGTTCCAATTCCCGCGGATGGCGGAGTTTTACGATCGTACGTCGCTCGTTTTGTTTCTCCATCGTCGTATTGAACCCCGGGTTCTTCAGATTTGGCGGAGGTGGGCATGAATGGCCCTTCTGCGCGCATCCCTTGCGAGGTGGCAACCATGTCGCCGCCCGACTTCGACGATCCCGACCCCTCGTACGCGTCGCGGGTTCTTGAGGGGTACGAGTTGGACGAGTTTGTGCGGGAGCATGGCTTGTACTGGCGGGATTTCGCAGGCGCCACCCCGGTGGTCACGGCTACCCCCCCTCCTTTGCCGGCGCGGGTTCCTTCTCCGCGTCCTCCTACTCCACCATCGCGCCCGCCCCCGCCCCCGCGTCCAAATTGGGACCAGGAGGACTTCATCCCCGTCCCGCCCCTCAGTCCCCCGCCGGACATTCCCTCGCGGAAACGTCGCAGAGGATCCGAAGAGATCAGAACGGGGAGGGAGCGCCGAGCTGCACCTCGCGTGCAATCTTCCCCTCGTCGCCCTTCTCCGCCCCCTGCCCGTCGCCCACGGTCGCCTTCTCCCCGTCGCAACCCATGGGGACCAACCATTCGAATACCAGCGGGCAACCGCACACGGTCCAAGTGGCCTCCCGCGCCGAGGCTGGTCGTGGATAGTCGTGCCGCGCCGACCATTTTTGTGCACGAAGCACACCGCCCTATTGGCGCCGTGGTCCGCCAGCTCCTGCCGCGATGTCCCCACTGTGAACCGGGGCGTTTCTGCTCTGACGACACCGACCCCAACACAAAACGTCCCAACAAGCCGCGTCGCACTTGTTACCATTGCAACAAGCTGCATGAGAAATGCCAGACCTGGAGCGATTTCCAGGAGGCCTTCAACGAGCGGATGGAGGAGGTTTTGTGGGATTTTCGGTTCGAATTTTGGGAGCATCTTGGGAAAGGGCGCTACCAGCTCTTGCTTCCGGACCCTCGGTCAATGGACCTGGCCCATTTGGGTGAGTCGTCTTGCACTCTGTTCTTTTCTTCTGTCTGATCTTCTTCTTTGCCTAGCGAATATAGTGGACTCGTACAGGTCGTTCCTGTACGAATTCCAGCCGCTCCAAAATACGGACCGATCGTTCCGTCGTCACACGGCAGCGAACCGCTCCCGTGCCGCGCCGGGTTCTTCTCGTCGCCCAGCACCAGCCGCATCTGCGGCGGGATCTCGCGCAGGTCGTCCACCGCCGCTCCCGCCCCGCGTTCGTTCTCAAGACGACGAGTTGGGCTTCTCGTTGGGCGATTTCGACCTGGACGAAGAGCCCGCGCCCCCGCCTTCGCAACAGGTGTCCTCGAGTCGGGGACCACCTTCGCGACCAGTGCCGCCGCCCGCTCCATCCTCCGCGCTGGGGTCTTCGGCGGGTCCGGGTTTCGACAACCCTTCAGCCGCCTTCCCCGCTGACGTGGAGATGGAGCCCGCCCCCCTTCCGTTCCTCGAACGCAACCCAGAGTTCACCTCCCAAGGTGTCGCGCGAGATGCTCAAAACCTCGCCGCCCATCTCTCAACCTTGCCGACCGAGCAACGCACCCAATATGTGGCGCATCTTGCATCCGTCCTCGAGCTCGCGAGCCAGGACGTCGAGATGCCACCAGTGGATCGAAAGGGAAGGGGAAGGCGAGGGAGCGATGATAGGGGTTACTTCGGACTCTGGCCGCCGGGACGCTTTTTCTTCGAACAATTTTCTGTTTTCATTATATTGTTTTTACAAACGTCATCGTATCGTAGCCTTGTAATTGCGAAGTCCCTTTTTCTTTCTTGGAATACGAGACCTTTTTGAACCGTGCGAAGTTTCTTTGGAAAGTGAGGTGCGATAAGATAAAGAAGCGAGTGATGAAAAGATGCGAGCCGGGTATAAGTGCGGATCAACCGCGGGTATTTCCATTCGGGTTCTTGTTGCCTTCATCCAGCCTATTCCCCTGGTTCCCCGAGTATGCGCTCGGTTTCTTCCACCGGTCTTCCGGTGCCGGGTTCTGCCTCATAGATGATCCTCTCTTCTCTTTCTATAGGCGTCCCACTGTCGAATACCACTCGTCCTGGTACATCCGTTCGTCGGGAGTTGTTGATTCCCCGCATTGTTTCTGTTAGACCCGGGACTAACATCGTCATCCGGGAAAACGGGTCCCTCACAAAGAGCTCGTCGGCGTGCGCGCCCACTATGTCCATGAGGGGCGGCATGTCCGCATATTCGTCGTCGTTCGGGGCTGCGGGGCCCCTTCTGTGTTCCCTCCGGGGGCCTAGCCCCCTTGCGGGTCGTCTTCCGCGTTGTCCTTGGCGAAATATGGGCTGGAGCCGCGGTCTACACAAACGCGCCAGCCAACACCCAAAGTCGTGGCCGTAGCCACGAATAATTTCCATTGTAAGGATCGACTATATCCTGACGGGATTCAGTCACAAAATACCCGGCGGGTCCAACGATAATTATTATGTGGAAAGACTCTATGAATTACGATCACTCTCGAGGAATTTCAATTAGGAATCGAATATACGATGTCCCTAGCAATTGAAATTCCTAACTCTTCTGAATATACAGAGGAGGAGAATGATACGTCGATTCTATAGATAAGGCTTTCCAAGTCGTAAAGATGCGTGAAAACGTGTATATCGTTAAGAGTTATAACTGAGGGTATCGCCTATGCCTTCCTCAGGACTCGGAGTTGCTCGACGAGACTGGAAGGCTTTCGATAGACGATGGGTTTGGGTAAAGTGTAGATATCTTCGTCACGTGTATCGACTGATAAGAAGAACTACTGAAACTAACAATACTAAACACACTCGACATGCTTCAAGACTATCGTACAGAAAGACGCAAAAAATATGAGGTATGTCCAAAGTAAGTCATAAAGGCATAATTCCTTACAGAGCCCCCTAGTCTTGAAGGATGGGAGGTAGAAACTTCTCCGGCAATTCGATGCCCGCAATATCAGCATAAGCCCAGTCTTCTGGGAAAGAACGATCGAAGAGTTTTCGTCCCGCTTCAAAGTCTCGGGAATGAGGGACGTGAGTCGGCGCATGAACACCTTTACTGCCTCTCTTCAGGTAAGCTTTCCAACCGGCACGAGTGCGCCATTCGTACTTCTGTCCGTTAACGATCCCCTGACGCAGATTTTCGAATAATGCGAAGGCCCCCTCGGATATATAGCCTTTAACGTGCCCACTTTCCGACTCCAGCACTTCAGGCGGCGGCCATAGAGTAGTATCCGCAGACGGATGCTTTCCAGGTACGTGCCCCAGCAGCGTCGCGATGTCGCGATTCGAAACCTGATCGGTGGTATAGATGGTCCCATCTCTCCCGTGCGGTAGGATGATGGAATGTCCCCTGTTAAACTCAGTGACCTGCGCACTGGGACCTCGAACCCATCTGTAAACGATATCTTTGTCGTACACCTCCGCTATGAATCGAAGAATGCCTCCCAGTCCCACGAAGGCGATAGCATGTGGTAGCTTTAACAAACGGAAGAGGCTAACCAAATAGACGTCGTAATTGGCGGCAGGGCCTTCGTTTCCCCACATGATTGGAGGATCCACGTAGCCAGGGGCGTACATGGCCGCCATAGTCTGTCTCTCAAAAGAGGAAATCTCGACTCCCGCAAATTCGCGCGCTTTATTGACAGGAATGTAGAGTTGGAACGAGATACCAAAACGAATTCCCATTTCAAGGATATCCTCCATCTTGGTGAGTTCTTTGAAAGCTGCCGCGTACGTTTTGAAACGAAGCAGCGATCTATGATCCTTGCACACGAGCACAGCGTGATTCAGCCAGTGCATGTTCCATGGTAGTCCCTCGTATGCCCCAATCTGTGGCTCGAGATCCGTGACCGAAGGAGCCCAGTTCACTATGGCCTCTATAGCTTCCTCTCTCGTTTGAAAACTGGGTTCCCAAGTATGGATCGGAGACGGTACGTTTCCAAAAGGCGAATTTGAGCTCGCGTTATCCGGGACTGTAGGAATGATGTTTTGTTCTTTCGCAGGCTCGGGTGAATATTCGCTCCTGTTATAGGTGACTCCCACGAACTCATGCGAGAAATCATTCCTTTCTTCCTCCGAATCCAGCGTGCGATCCGAGTGCGGGGACTCAGATCGGTGAGTCGAAAGCAACGAGCGTGGTCTGGGACTGCTCGATCAGGAAATTCGTCTTTGCAGTCGACCACGCTGTTGATGAGGGCTGAGGGATCTCGAAGAACGAGTTCTCTGAGGGCCTGTGGCCATGCTCCTAGCCCACCTCGACTCCAATCCCAAGTCCTCAGTCTCAGCGGACCTCCTTGTAGGTGACATGGGAGGAGAAGAGTCACGTGGAAACGAAGGAGCCAAACGAGCTCGCAACGAGGAATGCGGTAATTCTTCTCCCAAGCTGCTTGGAGTGACTGATTCTCGGTTTCTTCTAGCAGCCGCTCTTTGTCTCCGAGTTGTCCCCGTCGTGCGAGAAGGTCCAGCCACAGGGGCAGCTTCTGAAATCCGATCTTTGAGAGGAATGCCGGTAGAGTGAACAGGTCCGTCTGGACGCCCGTTGAAAGAATTGAAACTCCTTCCGGGCCTGGGAGCTCGGAGGTTTTTCACTTGCTCCAGTACGCTGATGGTCGACTCGTAGTAAACATCCGCTTCTGGTACGTTCTCGCCGACTTCTTCCAGAGCAAAGCTGTCCAACTCGTATATATGGATTGGCTCAGGACGATCGAAAGGAGGTTCGTCCTTCCTCAAGGGGTTCTGTCGAAAGAACGTGCAGACCGTCGAGGTAGGAGTGGTCGCTACAGTAGCATGGAAGCGCTCGGAATAGGCTCGGATGGTGGCCCAATGACGCAAAAGACGAGCTCCGAATAGATGGAAATCCACAATGTAATATTCCCAATGAGGCTGGAATTTCTTGACAATACCACCTCTTTTGCCGGCTTTAAGATTCTGAAATAGCCAGTTCGTCCTGTCCAGATCGTCCTTCCAGTTTTCGAAACTAGGGAAGTCCTCCAACTTAATTTCCGTACCATGAGAAGCGTCTCTCAACACTGCGAATTCGTTGTAGTACTCCGGACCCAAACGAATGAAACGGCGATCATCCTTTTCCTGCGACGTCCACATATAATGCGCGGGTATAGCATGATGAGCTAGATGGATTAAATTCATTTCGTGGTAGTCCCGGGAAACGTTGAATAGAACTCCCGCTTTGTCTCGATCCCCCAGCCGTAACGAGTTGACATATCCGACATCCTCGTCCGACAAAGACGAAGATCCAAGTTCTTTGATGCTCTGGAACCAGGAAATGAAGCCTAGATGGCTGCAAACGGAACGTTTGGTCATCTTCAACGCCTCGCGAGCGGATTCCTCAGTGTAATGAAGCATCGTCAACTGGCTTTCGTCTAGGGCCTCCGGGACACTTCCCATAGCTCCCGCGTAGGCGTTGCGACAGTACCAGTCACTACCGCTCGCAAGAGTCATGCAGATGGAGTGCAGCTTACGAGTAGCTAGAGTAGCTACATTCGTCCAATTCTCAGGAATGCGACATCCGGCGTATGTAGGGCGAGGCGAATTCCCTTCGTCACTAGAGTAGTAGACGTCGGCGTATTCATCATCCAGCACGGGATAATCATCGAAAGCAAAACCCACAGGATCCTCTCGAATGTCGGGAAGGGATTCTTTAGGAACCCAAGCTAGCCAGTGCTCGTCCGGATTGTACCACGTGGGGTATCTAGTAAAATCCAAGTCTTTCCTCATGACGTCTGAAATTGTATTAGGCAAGAGGAATGGAGCTGGCGTCATGTAATTCAACGCCTTTGTAGGAATATCGCTGGGGTTTCCGCTCAAGGAGCAAATCAATACATTGTTCCTCATGGACCAAATGGGCAGGAGAAAGTCCCCCATGCGATTTGTGAGATAAACTTCATCCATTTTATAATAGAGCCTGTACGACTGGATAGCCAAGAAGTACAAGACTCCGATCGAACCAGCTAGTCAACCGAATATACGAGAAGACTAGGTAGGCCGAGTGGATGGTATAGGATCCAACGACGAGAGTGACGATAAGAGGCAGGCAGAAAGAGAGAGAGAAAGAGATGGGTGAGAGAGAAAAGATAAGGTGAGAGAGAGAACCCTCCGGCAAGTAATTCCCGATTGATTATCATGTCCATCTGACCACTGTCGTGCGATAGACTGAGGGTATGATCGGAAATCTTGCTACCGGACGGCCCGGGGTATCCTGAGTAAATTTGGAATGATCAAACACTTTTAGACTCCTTGGCGAAGGCGCGCAACATTTCAGGTGCATTGCGTAAGTCCTTCTTGGTTTGCCAGGTGTCGAATTGCGGACCATAATTTTTCCATCTAACCAGCCACGTATTTTGTTTTCTTCTTTTGTCGTATTTTTTCCCAACGATTTTCTCCACTTCATATTCTTCGGTATCCAAACGGTTTTCCCGAGTATCTGGCATTGTCACGCGCTTCCCAAATTCGTCCAGAGTCTCCTTGTACGGCTTCAGATGATCCAAGTTAAAAATGGGGAATCCAGGATATTTGTCATTGAGCCTCAGTCGGTACGTTCTGGGATTGATTTTCTGAAGCACTTCGAAGGGACCGATCCACCTCTGTACTAGCTTTGCTCCTTCTCCTTTGGATTCGATCCATTCCAATGAATGCGGATTCACCAGTACTTTGGAACCTACTTTGAATTCGGGAACGTCTTTCCTTCCTCGGTTGTAGTACTTAGCTTGTTCTTCCTGAGCCCTAGCGATGGAAAGCCTGGCGTTCTCCCTGTGAATTCGCAGCTGTTCTAGATATTTGCTGGTTTCTTTTTTCATCCCATAAGTTTCCGGAGCCCCTTTCTCCCCTGGTAGTAGGAAGTCCAAAGGGGCCTTTGGCTCGAAACCATATAGTAGCAGGAATGGAGTCGTTCCAATGGAAGCATGTACATTGCTGTTATACGAGAACTCCAGCAACTTCAGCCAGTCAGCCCAATCCGTGCGATCTTTCGCTACGAAGGCTCGCAGCATAGTCTCGAGTTGCCGATTAACATTCTCGGTCTGCCCGTCGTGCTGAGGATGATGCGCAGAAGAAAGGGACATCTTTGTCTTGATGGCAATTGCTACAGCCGTCCAAAAATCTGAGGTCCACCGAGGATCCCGATCTGCGATGATACTGTCTGGCAATCCGAAACGGGAGACGACATGCAGGACAAATAATTCGGCGAATCCTTGTGCCGAAAGGCCAGAAGTAGTCGGTATGAACGTCGCGTGTTTAGATAAGCGATCCACGACCACTAGTATGGCATTGTAGTCCCCAGACCAAGGCAGATTCACAATGAGATCTAATGAGATGGACTCGTACGGTCTGGAAGGAATAGGATTGGGAATTAAGTATCCATATCTGGTGAAATTCCTGTGTTTGATTTTCTGGCAGACGTCGCATGAATCGCAGAACTCATCAATATCTTTCTTCATGCGTTTCCAGTAGAATTTTGCGCTGAGCTTGGACCACAGACGTTCCGGGCTGGCATGAGCAGATCCCATCGGTGCTTCATGAGCCTCCGCCAGAACCTCGGGTATCTTTGAATGCGGTACACAGAGTCGCGGCTGGTAATCCGCATCCCGAAAGAATAGCAACCCTTCATCGGATCTAAAAAACCTCTCACCCGGCTTCCATTCGTCCTTGGCCACAGAAATTCTCTTCCAGATTCTCTTGAATTCCGCGTCCTTCTTGTACGCCTTCACCCAGGACTCCTTGTAAGATTTCTCCATTCCAACGTGAATATTGGGTGGAGGGTTTGTAGCGCCCCAGTATTCCAAGCTGGGCTGCAAAGCATCGAGTTCCTCTTCTGAATCCATTTGAGACTCTAGCTGATCAACGATTGGTTCTTCGGTCCGTGAATTCGCCCAATCTGGTATAGGTAAAATTGGTATGGATGCTCTATCTTCTCCCCCCCAGGCTTGACGGATTCCATAGAATCCTTCGGGACTGCGCTCTCAAATTTAAGGTCGCTTGCGGATTCCTCCTCCACACCGCGGTCGTTGTCTTTCAGCGGCGCCTTGGCTTGGCTTCTGGTCATTGCGAATCCGCTTCTCTGGCCCTCCAACGCGTCCTCCAACGTCCATGCCACAAAGGTTGCTCTTTCAGCGGGAACTCGCTCCAACCACGCTTCCTGTGACTGAGCCAAGTCTCCTGAAATTTCTATCGGTTTGTCGCATTCCACGTTCGGAGAAGTGTGTTCCGGTGGTGCCCTCGGCAAACGAGACAAAGGATCGACGTTTGAATGAATTCTGCCTGCTCTATGGATTATTTCCAGCCCCGGTGCATAGGCTGAAAACACTGCCCCCCATGCTGCTAGACGTCTGTTAGAGTTTTCATATGTCCTGGCCCATTGAAGCGCCGAATGGTCCGTGACCAAAAGGACCTTTTCTCCCTCGATGAACGGTTGAAATTTCACCAACCCTTCCTTTGCAGCTAACGCCTCCCTTTCAGTAGTGGAATATCTCGTCTCTGCTCCTTTGAACGACCTTGACCAGTAACCTATTACTCTTTCCACGTGGACCGTTGAATCCTCGAAATTGACAGCCCAAATATCCTCGTGGGAAGAGTCATCAGTTTTATTCGACAACTTCGTGACCATTCTCGGAGGAGGTAAGCCCGCATCATACGCTTTCTTGAGTTTGTCATAGGCTTTTGTTCCTTTTAGGTCTCCAACTCGAATGGGCTGTACTTGCTGCAAAGCCACGCCTGCGGCTTCGTCGGAAGCGTCCGTATACAAACGGTATGGGAGTCCTTCAATTGGGTGACCAAGTAAGGGCGCGCTCATTAAAGCAATTTTAGTGGCCCGGAAAGCATGCTCTTGTTCCATTCCCCAAGTCCACTTGGTTCCTTTTCTCAAGAGCTGGAAAAGAGGTGCGCAGATATTCGCATAGTAAGGGATAAAGTTAGAAAAGTATACAGCCATCCCTAGAAAGGTTTGAAGCTGTGATAATTTTCGAGGGCGCTCCAGATCCAGAATAGCTTGAATCTTCTCCTGGTGAGTAGATAACCCGAGTCTTGACACTTTGTGGCCTAGTAATAGAATCGAGGAGTAAAACAAGTGGCATTTTGTCGGAGACAGGGTTACCCCTCCTTTCTCAATTGCACCCAAAACTTTATCCAAATGTTCGATGTGATCCTCGTAACTCTTGGAGTACACCACGATATCATCGATGTACACGAGGCAGAATAACCACAGGTAGGGTGAGAGAATTCCTTGCATAATTCTCTGAAAGATGGACGGGCCGTTCCGCAATCCAAAGGGCATTCGTTTGAATTGAGCCAATCCACGATGCGTTCTGAAAGCAGTCTTCTCAACATCATCCGGGTGCATATCTAATTGATTAAATCCGGACAGCGCATCGAGCGACGAGAGAACCTGAGCTCCAGATAGGGAAGAGAGGATTTCAGCTTGTCTAGGAATAGGAAACTCGTCAGCAATAGTTACTGCATTAAGCTTCCTGTAATCCACACAGAATCGAGGTTTTCCATTCCTATAAGCTATAACCACGGGAGCGCTCCAGGGACTCATTGAAGGTTCAATGACATCTTGCTCAAACCATTTGTCTAGTTGAGCATCGATTACCCTGCGCTTTTCTGGAGAGCTTCCGTACATGGGTACCGCAATAGGATCTACGCCTTCTTTCACTCGAATACGCGCGTTCGCTTCCATACGTCCTAGTCTGCCGTCAAATCCGAAAGCTTTGACTCTTCTTCTCAACATCTCCCAAGCTTTAGGCTTAAGATGCTCCGGTAGAGAGCCTACGTCCAATAATTTCTCCATTTCTTCAGACGGGTATATGGTCTCATCAGGCATAGCCGCGGTCTTCGGCCCGTAGTCTTCGGCTTCTTCACTATTTGCCGCCAGCTCTCCATCACGTCCAGGCACTCTGCCCTTTTCATCCCGAACGTGAACTCCATTCCGTGCATTCTCCTCCGAAGGAGGGACCCCCGAGCCAAAGTCTGTTCGCACTCTAGCTTTGACTTTTGCTTCAAGGGTTGACTCCTTATCTCGTGTCTCTCCCTTCTTTTCCTCTGCGATGGCGTCGCTTTTCGCTTTAGCTTGAATGACTGCACTGATCATTGCTGTCCTCTTTTCCATTTTATCATACTCTTCCTCCGATTTTGGCTTGTCGAAATAATTCTGAGGGTCGGTGAGTGACCCTAGAATTTCTCCTTTCCTAATAAACCGTGGCCTGTCGCTCATATTACTGACTGGCACCCTAGGTTTTCGAGCGGAAATAAGAGTGTTGGGAATAGAAAAGAAGGAATCCTCTGCGTTAGCCAGGAGATTTCTCTCAACTAGCCATTCCTTGTCGTCCCGAAAGTCGCCTTCAACTCTCACCACACGACATTCATGAGCTTTGATTCGATAATCCTCTGCAGCTCGTATTGTTCGTCCTTCCACACCATTTCTCAAGACTCTTCTCCTACGTCTCGCTTTTCTTCTTCTGTGTTCCTTGGCTTTGGTCCAATCTTTGGAATAAAAATTCAAATTGGCCGAAAGCGCGAGAGTTTCTGCTCTCCCTGCGAAAGATTCCACTCCAGTAGCTTCGACTTCGTAGGGTGTGTCCTTGAACAGAATTTTCGTCCCTTCTTCCACATTTCGACTGACACCTAGCTCATAGTTGAGCTGAAAGTCCTCCCCAAGAAGTAAAGGCACGCTCATGCCCTTCACTACATACGCTTCGGCCTCTAACTCCAAAATCTCCCCTGTAATCGCTAGAACCAAGATTTTCAGCTTTGTGAATCCTCGAATGTTAGTTCCTCGATCGGTGAGTTGGGCCAAGTTCATGCGATGTCCTTCTCTGATAGGAGGAGGCGAGGGTAGACTGCTGTGAAAATCCTCCGATACCAACGTGATGTCTGCGCACGAATCCAATCTCAAATCTATGGGATTCCCGTCCATTCCTCCTACCCAACCTTTGACCGATAATACGGATACCCCTATCGCTGAGTCTCCAGGTTTTGGGTTCCGCTTAGGTCGGAGTAGAATAGGTTCCATTTCGGACGGAGGAGGGGGCATAGGTGAGGGATCGATCCACTCATCATTTGCGAAGTTCGCTGTTCTTTCTTCTTGCACAGATTCTCCTAGTTCCTCGTTCTCCTCCAGTATGGCGGACACAGCTTTCGGCATCCGAGCTTGTAGCTCCCAATACTCATCCTCAATCTCCTCTATTTGCACCTTGTATACGGCGCGTTTAGAAACATTGGGCTTAGAACCCTCTGATTCCAGTTTCTCGGTGTCCGGTACGAAAGATCCTGTAACTGTTTTAACTTCCAAGTCGGGCTTAAGCGCGGTAGACCTTTCGAAAGACAAAGCTTCCACTAAGTCACGCGCGGCCGAATTCAAAAAGATGGCTCTGATACCCGCCCTTCCAGGAGAACACAGTAAGCGCTATGATACATCATCTCTGTCTCCTCAGAGGCTGGCGAAGTCGCTACAACGAGAACACCCCGGTTCTGCTTCTCAATGTATACGTTCCAGTCAGGGCATTCCCGATCCCAGTGATTAGCACTTCCGCAAACCTTGCATGGTGACGGAGGAGCTCTGCCCATTTTCGTGGTTACGTGATCGTTCTTTGAGAATGGGTATCCCCCTTTGGGTGGTGGTCTTTGCCATTTCTTTAAGGTCTGGTACACCTGCTTGATCGTTTCCGTTCCATCCTCAACACCCAGCTCTTGCAGATTTTCCTCAATCGGCTCTCCTCCCTCTTCTTGTTGGATATTCTCTGCCTCCGTAAAATTAGCTCTTCTGAACGAACGCGGAGAAGCTGTGGTATTAGGTCCATAACCCAACCGACGTAGGGTAGAAGCCAGGTTGCCAACCGTGAGGGAGTCATGAGATTGACCACGAACGGCGTCCACAAGCGAGTCGTCATGCTCATTAATCTTATCAAAGAGCTCCTCAGTTGACTGAATATTCTCTAAGACTAGAATCGTGCTCCACTTAATGGGGGCTTTCCTCATAACAAGGAAAACTTCCAATGGACCTCCGTCATCCGAGTTAGCCAACATCCTGACTGCGCGCACTCTACGACCCAAAAACATTTGTGGAGTTTCATCCTCGTGACCCTTTTGACGAAAAGCCTGCTGCTCGAATTTTATATTCTCCTTCAGTTGCCATTTCCGTCCCAGGTAACTGTCTTTGATCACTTGGAGATACGTTAAATAATGCTCTCTCATAGCAGCCTGTCTTTTGGCGGGAAGGGTCGAAAACCAAGTTTGAATAGCCGACCCCCGTTTCAAGCGTGAAGGCAGCCAAAATCCTAAAGCTTTTGGGAGCCACCCCATTAAGGACGCCATCTCTCCAACTTCCCAGAAATAGTCGATTGCCGTGTCGTGGTTCCCATCCCACTCCGGGAGCGAGTCGGGTTTGAGTTTGGGTTCGATGGTCGGGACAATCAAGCCATATGGAGCTCCTGGGGCTATATAAGGAAATCTCTGATCTATTCCCCCATTTCCCCCGTTGCCTCCTCCACCTCCACCTCCGCTTCCACCTCCACTAGGAGGACCCGGCGGAAATGGCGGTGGGGGGTCTCGACGTCCTCTCGGAGGAGAATGTCTGTCTCTTCCTGGACATCTAGGAGGATGATCTCTTCTCCCTCGATGTTCGTCTCGAGGAGAATTATCATCGTCTCCGTCATCATTGCTGCTATCCGAGGGGTCACCCCCTGCTCCTGCTTCCTCCCTCGACCTTTGTTTCTCCGGATTTCCTTCAAATCTTCCGGATGGCGAAGGACTCTCCCTTCTCGAGCGACTAGGGCCCGAAGGTCCCGGACGAATTGACGATGTGTACAAAGGATCGTGGCGATACTGCTGAGCGGAGGGGTCCGGTATATGAGGAGGTGCATCCCGTCCCGAGTGGAAGGATCCCTCATCTACTTCTGGAACTTGCGGAAGCGTTTGTCTGCGAGGATTTGCTCCACTCTGTCCTCTCGCTTGACTCACCGAATCTCCGACACCTCCGTAACGGCCAGCTGTCGCCATCCCATGAATAGGATTCGGCAGATTGAGACCTGGAACGGAGGCTGCAGATGCGCTACCCCCAGGCGATCTAGGTACAAAGAATTGATTTGGGTCTTTGTACGGCACCTCCGATCCAAGCATTCCCTGATGCATATCCGATAAGTTCCAATGAGCCGGGGAACGAGCACTCTGAAACTCTGAGCTTGCTTGCATTGTGACCGAAGCATGCTGAGGCTTGGAAACCGGCATATCCTTGCCCTTTCCTTTAGCCAGCTTCTGTTCCACTGGAGGGGGAATAAAGTCGGATCCCGCCCCACGACTCGTCCTTTCCGATAATGTTATCTCTCTGCGCTCTCCCTCCGCTGAGTAATAAACAGTTGACGGTCTGGTTTCTGGCTGACGTTCTGGAAAAGCGCGCTCTAGATATTCGGGAGCTCGCATTACGTGCGGTATCCAATCCGTATTGGTATTATAACCTCTCGGCCATAGCTTGCGAAGGTGCGGAACGTTATCATACAGATAAGCGAGATCCTCAATGGAAGTCTTGCCCTCTCTAGGGAGCACACTATAGATCTCCGGTGAAGTAGAGACTGGAGAGAGAAGTACGTTCTCTTCTTTCTCCTCTCTGTATTCTGACTGATATTTCTTGAAGTTCTTTTGGGCTAGATCCATTCTTTCGCTCAGCGCTGACCATGCGACGTGAAGCTCGTCCAAATCTTGTGCGTTTCTCAGGACCGACGTAATGCAGCTATGCGGATCCACGATAAAACAAGTTGTTCTCCCTTGAACGAGAGAACTGGCACGAGTGAGTACCAATTGCATATCTTTCACTGTCTTATCGGTTCTGAGTAAGAATCCAGTTTCCAGCCCGAATCGTCCAGTGCTTTGCTTATCGATACTCACTCCCCTATCCATGATGTCCGAGATACCTAAAGATTTCTTGCTGATTATACCCGTAGTCCGCATGAATATAGAAACTTCGTCTTCCCAATGCTGATTGTATTCGATAACGAGGCTACCCATGGGAGACAAAGCGAACCCTTTCTCCATACCCGGTTGACGGTGATGGTTTTCCGATGTCTCCGGAGAGTTAGGAGGATTAGATTGAGTATCCATATCCGAATGGGTAGAGGTCAAGGACTGTATTGGCGAGGATGATAAAGCCCTAGGAGGATGCGTACGATGAATAGGGATATCTGGCGAGAGAGTGTATGAGAAACTAGTATCTCTCGGGGAAACAGCGTGTGCCGTTTCCAAAGTAGTTACTGGATTTAAAGGTTTAACTGAAGGAGCTCTGGGGCCTGCTCTAGGGCGAGCCGATAATGAACTAGGGATGAAGACTTTATGATCCCTTTTGATAGCTCCCCTAGTGCGAGTTGCAACTGCAGGACTTGAGACAGGTCCAGATAGCTGCACAGGTGGAACTGGTCCAGTAACGACCTCTTTCTTCGGAGAAACAGATCTTGAAACCGATCTGGATGCAATCCTAGATTGTCTTGAGGGATTATTCGTTTCCGAATCCTCAAGGTCACGATGTACAGATCTCGTAGCTGAAGCTTTTGTTGGCGCAAAAAGTCGAGATTGCTGCGAGTGACCGCGAGGAGGAATACCTCGCGCTCGATAAGGGTACTGATGATAATCTCGTTGTAGACCGGCCAGGGCGTATTCCCAGTTTGTCCACTTTGTAAGGATCGACTATATCCTGACGGGATTCAGTCACAAAATACCCGGCGGGTCCAACGATAATTATTATGTGGAAAGACTCTATGAATTACGATCACTCTCGAGGAATTTCAATTAGGAATCGAATATACGATGTCCCTAGCAATTGAAATTCCTAACTCTTCTGAATATACAGAGGAGGAGAATGATACGTCGATTCTATAGATAAGGCTTTCCAAGTCGTAAAGATGCGTGAAAACGTGTATATCGTTAAGAGTTATAACTGAGGGTATCGCCTATGCCTTCCTCAGGACTCGGAGTTGCTCGACGAGACTGGAAGGCTTTCGATAGACGATGGGTTTGGGTAAAGTGTAGATATCTTCGTCACGTGTATCGACTGATAAGAAGAACTACTGAAACTAACAATACTAAACACACTCGACATGCTTCAAGACTATCGTACAGAAAGACGCAAAAAATATGAGGTATGTCCAAAGTAAGTCATAAAGGCATAATTCCTTACACATCGGGCCGCGTCTCGCTCCTACGAGGCGTCTGTATCGAGGTCCGAGGTATGTGGGCACCTGGGAGTACCAGGCCACAAGCAATCCGGCGAGTGCGAGGAGAAGAAGGGTCAGGAGGGTGCGCACCACCCATCGTCCTAAACTCCCTTCTTCCCTGGAGTTCTGCAGGTAGACATTCATCTGTAGCATCGTGGTGTTTCGGGGGTTATATTTCATGCGTGGTAACGATCGTCGGGGTGGGTAGACTAGATTCTACCTTCTGTCAAGACAAGCCCTGGGTCGACCTGGCTGTGGCGGGACAGAGAATAACCTGGCCGGGACGATAGTTGAATAACCCGGTCTGAAGTGGTCGCGACCGACAACGAGAGGGCAGCACTGAACAACCCGGCTCTACTGGGGAAGTTTGGCTATAGCCGTCGAGGTGGAGTGTCGCGAGACTTGGAGAGACGGCGGAGTAGCCGCCTGGTCACCGAACTCGAGGAGAAGCTGATATGTGAACGCGCGTCATTCGTAGTCGAGGTGAGAGAGCGCTGCGCCGTTGTCAGGTCAAAGTAGACTTGATATTAGACGAGGTAGAATCTAGAGTACATGTAGAATCTACCGAGTTTATATACTGTGTCTTATGAAACTGATGGTTGTCCCTTCTATGAAATAGCGACCGTCTGCAGGTGTTCGATCTTGGTAACGGGTGATCGGGGTATCCCGATCGTCGTTTGAATAACCCCTGGTTGGTTATTCCGAATCCAATCGTCCTACGCGTGTTCCAATCAGCATTTGAATAACCCCTGGTTGATTATTCCGAATGCAATCGCCCCAAGCGACTACGAATAACCCCCTGGTGGTTATTCAGTATGCTTGTGATAACCCAGGATACCTGGGGTTAAAGTTGAGTGAAAATGCTGGAAGTATGCCAAATCATGACAATGCTCTTCTCAAAATGGCGGCATCTCACGTATTCGCTCTCAATACATCAATCCTTCATTCGTACATTACATATTATACGTCAAGCTAATATATTATCCTGAGTCTTATCCTATGCAATACATCCGCACATTTTTATTCATACAACTTTGTATATATTAAAGACTAATTACGATTTCCCCCAAAGTTGTATGTGTAGTATATCTGTGTTTTGCGCCCCCGCAATGCAATGCACATTTTACATTGTGGGGAAGCAAAGCACAGATGTACCACACATACAACGTGAAACCACGCAGAAGAACTGCAATCGCAAACCAATAAATGACAGCAGAATAAATAAAAGAAAGAAACACACACCAAGAAAGTGTAGTGAAGTAAAGAAAACATACGTTGACAAGAACGAAACGCAAAATAGACCTGTACAGACAAAATAAAAAAGATCAGTGATGTAAAGAAGATAAAAGAGACCAACCTTGTTGGAACACCGCTGTTCCCGATATTTAACAACGTCACCGTTAGTGGCTCCCACTAGACATCAAAGCCCCGAAAGGCTGAATCCCCATGGTTGCCAATCAAACACCGGATTGACAGCGAAATCAGCACAAGACAAGCTTGTGTGGGTCATCTCGAGGTGGCTAACATCCGCACTGAGGGAATCAAAACAAAACAAAAAACAAAAAGAATAAGCCCAGGCCCAGGCATACCCTGAGAAAAAAAAAAAAAAAAAGCCAGAGGGAAAAATATAGGATGACGCACCTTGGCCACCTTGAGCAGCCACCATCCAGGAGAAGGGCTAGGACCAAGGAGACACTAGGACTATTCCGCACGCCATTTCAACACTCATTATCATAAATTCTTGTTCTCCAAAATACCCTCCCGCAAAATTGCGGGAGGGGATTTTACAACCAAAAAAAAAAAAATTGTCACCCAAATTCCCCTCCCGCAAAATTGTGGGAGGGGATTTTTAGGATTAGATAGATCGGACGGATAGTTGTTCAGACACAGGCATACGCGCTCAGAACCACTAATAGGCATTGAACGCCATCAACAGCTGTTCGCGAACGACTATGGTACTAAAGTTGTCGTTCCTCCCATTCGACTCAATGATAGATCAAATTGCACGTTGGATTCCGATGCGACGAAGAACTTCTAAATTAACAGAATCTTTCCTTAATTACAGGAAGAGCACTGAATGCTTACTGTGAGGTCATTAAATGAATGCATTTTGAAGACCTTGAACGAGGCACGGAAGCTTCAGAATTGTGTCGGTTGCATTCATTTGTGTGCCATTGAATCAAAGGCACGACCAAGGCACGACACTGAATCAGAAAGAACAGCAAAAAAACTCAATGGAATTCGCTTGTATAGCCCGAAATACGTGAGGTATATTGATCTCATCTAAGACAAGCTACAGGTTGAAATACAGCAATTAAATATAAAGAGTTCGAGACGGCAAATACGTTCTCGGCGCTGGAAACTTCTCCCGGAGCGGCAGTTTTCTGGAGGTAAACACAAAATTCGCGCGCCAGGTACTGGCCTTTGTACTTGTCCCGGCTGAATCGAAGAGCAAGGGCGGTGTCCCAGTTAGGCTTCCGAGCGAGCTTTTCCACTAATACATGAGGCAATTCACAGAAGGGATGACATGCAAAGGTGGCGGAGATTGAGTAATGTACTGTAGGTAAGTGACGAGAACCAGAGATAGAAAAGGTAGGAGAAAGGAGAGAAAGAGAATCAAATCGAACAACAAAAAAGCCAAGGTCGGGAAGGTGCGCTCACGAGCCCTCCGTAAGCACCCCGTACGCCCCCAGTGTGCGTCCGTCCCCCATCGTGCGCTGGCGCATTGTACATCTGCTGCCTGCCCGCACCTTCCCAAGCCATCCGCGGCGACACCCTCACATTCCGCTCCTTTTCCCTCTCGCGCTCCCGCGACCAAACTGCACACCCGCCCCCGCGCCGCCATCCTCGACACAGGGAACGGATGGCACACGCTCGGCACCTGCACCGCCTTCTTGCTCCTCCTCTTCCCCTTCCCCTTGGACCCCTTCTTCGGTGCAGGCGCAGGCGGCGGCGCGACGGGATCGACCCAGTCGTCCTCGATCTCCACCTTCCCGCCCGCGTCTACGAAGTCATCGCCCTCGAGCTCGGCGGGAAAGCCCCCGACTGTGCTCTTCTCCTTGTTCTTCGCTGGCGGCGGCAGCCCACCACTCAGGGCGAATTACGCGCCAGGGAGGGGCGTAATCGGCGCGACAGGATCCTCGGTGACCACCCCCTCGCTGCCTGCCCCGCCACTGCTGCTCGTCGACGCAGAGTGAGTGGTCGAGTTGGAGTTGTAGTGCGCGTATGTGGGGGAGAATGCCAACGCCGCGACGTACGATGAGCTCGAGACGGCGTTTTAGGCGCTCGACGACGACGCCCTCGATACGTCTCCGTTGTCACCGCCGATCTCCGGATCCGGATCCAGGATGCTCTCCAGCCCATCTCGTCGTCATCGGCGACCGCGGTACTGATGTCAACACTTGCTCGCCCACGAAGGGACTCAGCAGGACTGTAGGGCTCGAATGGTGGGGATCCAGGTCAAAGAGCCCATCGCCCTACGCGCTGACAAAGTAATATGATGAGGACGGCCGTCCGCCCGCAACGCCGACAGATTGGGGGAACGTGTAGAGGCACTGTAGAGGGTGTGAGCGTTCGGGCGAATTTGAAGAAGAACAAGGAAACACCGCGTACCTTGATCGTCTCGTATTACATAGCATTCACGCCGTCCAGCC
This sequence comes from Mycena leptocephala, assembly GCA_029378395.1. NCBI lineage: Eukaryota > Fungi > Basidiomycota > Agaricomycetes > Agaricales > Mycenaceae > Mycena > Mycena leptocephala. The sequence goes on from JARJLF010001551.1 coordinate 62,246, forward strand.
CCAACTGGATTCCAAGTAGCAGGAGCACCGGGTGGTCACCCCACCGCCTCGCATCGTTCTCCTTCGAGCCGTGTGACGAGGAGCCGTGGCCGGGGGACGAGATGGATGCAACCGAGGAGTAGGAGGGTGCGAAGAAGAGCGAATGTGAAGAAGTCAAGATTTCGATTTGGTACAGCGTGCCGTCGGTGGCGACGGAGGCGCCTGTGCCGTGCGCGGGGAAAGCGTCGACAAGCATTCTGAGATGGGGATGTCAGTAAGGGATGTAAGAGAACGGTGAAAAGAATGGGGAAAGTGAGAACGAGGTACGAAAATGGAGGGAAGGACGACAACATGTTTTCAGGAGAGTTAGGGTTAGAGTGGCAACATTCTGACGGTGAGGAAGAAGGGTGACGATAAAAAGAAAGAAATGACGTCGACGGTAGAATGCGTAGGTAGGTACAAATCAAAAGGATAAGGGAGGTCCGTCCGCAAGGAGTCCAGGACACACAATAACAAAGAGAGCAAACAAGAACGTATATCGACGGCGATGGACGGTACGCCGAGAAAAGCACAACACGAGGGGACGTGGAATGAAAATCAATGACAGGTAGCGATGAAGGAGGACAAAACAGAACAGAAAGCAAGTGAAATGATACAGGGAAGACATCTTACAGCCCCGGCCGCCACGCTCGACCCAAACCAAATCCCGACGTCCTTCTCGTCGCATTTCCCGTGAGCAGAATGCGATGTACGCCCAAGGGCACTGTGTGTGCTGGGCGAAGAGAAAGTAATCAGTATTTCGTCTCGAAGGGAGGGAAGGCCACTCACAATCCAAAAATGACGACAACAGCCTTGCGTGCGGTGCGTGTGCTGGCCCCACGCGGGCAGGGAAGGACGTCGGTGGGGTGTGGTGAAGGGGAGGTTCTGTGGAGAAGGGAAACGTCGGGATGGATTCGACTCGAGCATTCGACCAAGGAAGAAAACGAAAGGAAGAACGAAAAACGCGGAGGCGATAGAGGAAGCGGCGATGGATGACTCCGCTAGGCGTCAATCTCTCGCGCCATAGACTTTGGAGAAACACCACTTTCAGTCGGCACTACTGCCAAAATCCCAAAAAGGAAAACCACATCGCCCCGCCCTGCCACGCCGGGTGCCAGCGCCCACATATCCCACCATGTACCTCCCGAAAGCGCTAAGCCCTAGATGCTGTTACTCTCGAGAAAAAGACTCGACGAGGGTTACCGAAAACGGAAGTGGTGGCTGTGCGGCGCGGTAGGGCTCGCGAAGGAAGAAAAACGACGTGGAGTGCGACGCCATTCTATGTGACACAGATGACTCCAGGAACTCGCCATCTCGCACTCGGCGTCGCACCGCAAAAGCGAAGCCGCGCCCAAGCGCATTCGCGAATCTAAAACTCCTGTACCCCCGCACCTCCCCCACCTTCACGCCCACGCCTGAGAAAAACAACGTCCACGAAAATCCCTCAATAAGGGCGGCACGGGACAGGAAAGAGAAAAAACAGTCAAAAAAAAAAAGCAAATCACTCACCACCACAGCATTCGCGAACAAGCGCTGGCTCGTGCTCCGCATACACCCCCACCCCGCTTCGCTACTCCACCCTTTCGTCCCGCCGGTGCTGTCGAGGGGCCACCATTTCTTCTCGTTCGATGTGTTAGGGTTACCGCCAGGGGATTAGGATGACAGGGTGGAGTGCGAGCCAGGGCAATTGCCATTGCCGCGGACAAGGGCTAGGGATGTGGCCCATCGGAGCTGCCCGCAATCCTCCATCTTCTTTGGAGGGTAAGCGAATGTTTCACGGAGACGTGGACTCTGGAGACTCGGCTGCTTCGGCATCTGAAGTTGCCACTCCGTCACGTGTCCTCCGCGTCACCCGACTCTTTCGCTGCAAACTCTCTTCACCACCATCATGACCTATCCTCCTCTGGGCGAAAGCTGGCCCCTTCCGTCGCGCACAGAAATTGGGCTCGACCACAGAGGTGTTAGTGCGTGGGATCTTCTGCTTTCCGCCGAACAAGCGGCTCTGGCACTCCCTAAACCAACGGCAAAGTACCAGGACAAACTCGTCGCTGTTCGCCTACTCGGCTGGTTCCTGAAAGACTTTTGGGAGAGCCAGCGAAGCACTGCCTACAGCCGCTTGCTTTTGGAGATAAATTCCTGCAATCGTACGTCAGAGTCAGTGGGGCCGGCCGAGCGACTCCAGGAGTGCCACGATAAAGTCTTCACCCTGGGATTAGACCTTCGAAACCATCTAATTCGCGTCTGTTCTTAGGAATACAAATCTCATCCTCCCAGTCTACACGCGCACCGATCGCACCCCAACCCCATCTGCTCACGCCTCCCGTCCGTCCTACGAAAAGCACAGAGCTGACATCCTGAAGGACATGGCCAATGTTAAACCTAGCGAGGGAAGGACACATTCCCAGGCCAAGGGCGACGTGAGTGCCTCATTAGCTACTGACTTCGTTTATCCAGATATATTGTAGGCGCTCCTGCGGGATGGGTATAAATGCGTTATCACGGGTTTGTACGATACGGTTACCGTTTCCAACTTTCCCGAAGTCCGTGCGAAAGCGAAGCAAGAGGGTGTGACCAACATGTACAGCCAGGTCTCCCACTTATTCTCGGCCAGCGCTCAATCTGTCAGTCTGCTCCCTATCGCGCTCCCACCTACTGATATCGTACTCAGCACCCCGACTACGCGGCAAGCGCTATGGCCATTCTCAAAATGTTTGGTCTGGAAAGCTCGGTAAACAAGTTACTTGGCAAACGTGTCAATAACTTATGGAATGTCATGACCTTGTGTCTTCCATTACACAAGGCCTTCGACGAGTTCCTCTTTTGGCTTGAGGCTGTCCCCGGAGAAGTAGTCGTTTTATATTCCACTGCAACCAATTCTCATCCTCGTGCTGCAGGAACACACTTACAATGTCGTTGCTCGCGATCCGGGCGTTTTCTTTGACTCGGCGTTGACGATACCCAGAAAAGTGAAGTTCTCTATCGATCCTCAAGCGGTTATGGACTGTGCCCGCAATAATATCCCACTGGAACTCCCAGATCCGGAGCTGATGGCGATGCGTGCTGCGTGCGCCCGCGTCGCTGCAATGTCTGGTGCAGCTGACCAATTCCGCCTGCTGATGCTGGACCGCGATGATGCGGAGATGTTGACGGATACCACAGTTTATCTTCTGGATTCCCTTTTGCACACACTGCCCATTGGAACTGTTAACGTTGGAGCCTAAGTGCTACTTGTACCCCATTTTTACCTACTGCTTTTGATCGAATATTACCAAAGGCTCAATTCTTAGTTCGAGCCCGTCGAGTTCACAGCTGACTGTATGTCACAAAAGCCAGACATCCGCTTCGCTCCGGCAGTGTTCCAGACGATGCAGGAATTGTTTTATTCAGTAGATTAATCATTGCAGAGTGGGGGAAAAAAAAGTCGACGGTTACGAGGAAAAGAAAAGAAAAGAACGCCGGTACAATCTTTATTCGGCCGCGGGGAATCTGACCCCGGGCTGCCTGCCAATTTTCGGTTTCCTGCGCGCAAAGAGCCAGGCTGTGTTGTGCACACAACATCCGATGAACTTGGCTCTTTATTTCGGCGTGAAGTGGTCGAGTAAAAAGCCCACAAACTCCTCGGAGGATCTTAGACTCGAGTCTAGCGGTATTCTGTTCACCGCGTCTGATTATGTCAAGGGTTTCGAGTTCTGAGTAAGTACAATGAGGCTAGATCGAGGCACTGCGAGAGGATGAAAAAGAAATTCAAGACTCACTCAGATGCGGAATAATCAGTTCAGCGTAAAACACAGGACTTCTATGCGCATTCGCTGATGCACCGCGCAAATGGCAGGAGTGCAAACGGAGCCGGGGAAGAGCCGCAACGAAAAGAAAGAAAAAATCTGAAAGACCATTCGAACGCGGAGAGTCGCACCTCGGACTGCCATTTACTTGATGTTAGATGAACGGATCAAAGAGGCTGGCGGTGTTCCTACACCACACCCGATTAATTCAGCAGTTTATTCCTGCGTAAAGTAAACGCGGGGTTGGGTCAAAACGAACTTGTAGCGACAATGGCCAGGAGAGCCTACATGTTAGTGTGAATAAATAATAAATTAGTGTATTGAGCCGGATACCAGGCCCGAGAGCCTACAAAATAAATCGAGAAACTCGGACGCAGGGAGTCGAAGTGTACTGCTTGGATCCGGGTGGATGTATAAGAGAGCCGGTAGGGTATGTCTATATCTATCTCATCCGAGAATATGGCACCACATTCTCGGATTAGATAGTTGGTCGGGGAAAACCATGGCGAACACAGACGGCTCGCACGTAACCAATTGAAACGCAAGCAGACCAAAAACTGGGTGGCTGACGACGTGGAATGGAGCAGATATTCCAGGAGGGTAGCAGTTCTTGTTGTGTATTAACGCTGACCCAGGAGGCTGGATCCGATCTGGGAGAGAGATTCGAAACAAGCGGAGAGAGCCACGGATAAAAGAATCAATTTGGCGTGGTGGCAGTGGCCAGCGAAGTCACGATGAATCATCTGGAAACAGAGATAGCGTTGAATGGGGGTGAGGTCCAAGATTTTAAGACAGCCTTTCGAAGAAATGGCTCGAATGGAACGCGAAGCCGGTTGCGGAAAACAAGCCAGCGGAGGCGCTGAAAAAATGCGGTACAACCAATAGAACGGTGACCAAACGGTGACGAGCCACCAAAAAAGAAAGATGTCGTGATGGCGTCATGGAAGCAGAGAAGGTCCTACTTACAAGACATCTGGACATGAACGCGGTGGTTTGGCAAAGAGCGTGGAGGAGGCACGTGCGTTGCTGTCATCGGGGATTTTCTAATTCACCGCGGCTTGGCTCTTGCCACGACAATCACACACAACATCAACGTGCCCATTTATCTACTGTAGCTGTTGAAGCCCTTTGAAAGACTCGGCAAGCAATAATTTGGACTCCTCCTTCTGTTCGCTCCGATACGAAGTAGGAAGACATCCTCCGCGCTCCTGTACGCTTTGCGCGCCAACTGTTAGCGGGCGTTCCATACCGCACGGCCGTTCGCATTACCCTGTTCCCCAAATACGACAATAGAACTATGTTGGTGAATGCGCCGACGTCCACGCTATCCAGGCCAGCAGCACATCGCCGAACTTCAGACTGGAGAGCTTCAGCGCCAATATGAGTGTATGTCATCTCCCTGAGGGAATGCCTGTCTGGCTAACTCTAGGATGGTCGAGTACGAGACTTGTATGAGCACCCACTCGGGATGTCTAAGCGACGTCACAACTCGCTCCCACTAACGGCGTTTCGTGACACCAGGGTGAAACCTCGCCGTGCTATGTACGTGTATGCGTAGAAATCGAGCAACATTGTTATTTTCCTGGGCAGATCAATATCAGATTTCCCAACGACATCCAAGCGGCTTTCACCGATCCCCTGCTCACAAAGAACTCCGGTCATGATTGCATGGAACGTTCCCGTCGACCTAATTCGTTCGCTCTTTGGGCAAATATTTCAACCATCTCACCTCTCCGATTTCTAAACGCTTGGAAAAACTCACAGCCTCCAAGCGGTTGGTCCTCCCCCTCAGAATATTTTGAGCTTCAAATCTGATTCCAACAGATGAGTTAACATTCAAATAACCCCCTGGACTAGGTGGCACATCCAGCGTGCCATTACTGTCGGAGTGCGCCCCTCCACATTTCACCTAATATCCAGTTAAATATTTTCACTAGGCCCGGGTCAATTTGAGCAGGTCTACCAATTCGCAGACGACAATGACTCCATACTATCGGCGGATATGCGCACACAGTTGGCGTCAGCGGTGGCTGGATGACGGCCTATACCATAACCTTAATCTTCGCATTTTATCTTACCACTGAAATTGAACAGGGCGCTGGCCACAGCGCTTTATCGTCTTCGTTTGGTCTGGGTGTTGGCCGCGTCGTGAGTTCTAGCAGTGGGAGTCTTTCTAGAGCCCCAAGGAGCCATAGCACTAAGATTTAGTCTAATGTATATGGACCTAGCCATAGGAAGTGTTGTCTAAATCCACGGCACCAGCCATCCAGTTGGCTAGGTCCATGACGAAAGGCTAAAGTATCCCTCTTTAAAATAGAGGCAAAAGGAATGCCTGTCGAGGGAATTGAACCCTCAACCTTCGGAGATTGGACACTATTAGTAGTGGGTGGACAAACCATCTAGACTATATAGCTGATATACTTTTCCTTTCGTTCCCAGCTAGGGTAAGGCTAGCCTTACCCTGCCTGGGACTGCTTATACCCACACCTAGGGCAGGCAAGCTGCCCTAGGTCTTCGAAAGTATATTACACTGCTTATTCTCTTCTCTTGGAACTGCCTGCAACCCTAACCAACCCTAACTAAAAACCCTAACTAACCTAACCAACCCCAACCAATCCTAACCAAAACCCTAACCAACCAAAATTCATATACCTTGGGACCCTGACACCTAACCCCCAACTCTAACTCCAACCACTAACCCCAACATTAGCCTATGGCCCTGTGCGGGCCATAATAGGTGAACAGACATGATAATTACGTGATTAAAATGTCAGAGCTTATTGCCATTACTTTCACTACATATCAATTCCAGCTTGGCTCAGTTGTATATGCCTTTTATTATTTTAATGCGCCAAGAGCCTAAAGTCCTTGGACCTAGCCATCCATGGCTAGAGTCGTGGATTTAGACAACATTTCCTTTGGCTAGCTCCATGCCACTAGACTAAATCCTATGACTAGGGGTGCCCCAATTTTACTTTGTCCAGCTTGAGATCAAAATCGTCACACCTGGGAGACCGCGTACCGCTGGCACCTGCCAGAATACCGACCTCTTCTGGGCACTGCGCGGCGGTGGCGGCGAGGCATTCGGCATGGTTGTCGTGTCTACTCACCTTGTCGAGCAGCGCATCCCGAGTGAAGTGTGCGTATAATACTTCTTACACTGACCGCCGGCCTCCGAGTCTACCTATCACTGATCCTTTGCTTCCTACTTACATACAGAATAAATATGACCTTCACTCCCACGGCCACAAAACTGCAAGCGTACTTCGAGATCCTGGCGAACAATTCCACGATATTGGGCGAGCGAGAGCGGGGGCGGGGCGGACGCATCAACCGCGCGCCCACGGACCTCATCCACGTCAATCCGCGCCTCTCTTTGGCAACCGCCCATGACGCGGGTCTCCGCTCTGCGCGGGCGAAAAACGGCACTGCAGCCACCGAAACACTTCCCTCGTGGTCTACTTTCTTCACTAGGACCATTCCCCTCCGAGCTCAACCTTCATTACCGGAAAATCGTGTTCCCCGACAAAGACTTTGCATTCCCCGCAGTGTCGCGGCAAAGCCTTCACACCCAAAAAAACAACTCAGCGGCAATGCGTTCCCGCAACGATGCGGGAACGCACCGCCACCCAATTCAACTTACACCCAAAAAAATTTTACACCCAAAAAAAAATCGGTGGCGATGCGTTCCACCAACCATACGACACTTGAATCCACGTCTCATAGCACCCTATAGACCCCATCTAGCCACAAAAATGAGACACAACCACTCTCTTTGTGATCCAATCAAATACTTGCGCGTTCTGCTTCCAAAATTCACCCTGAATCAATACATCCAACGTTACATATACTGTACATACCACGTTACAAACCACATGCTGTACATGTATATAATATACCGTGCCATAATACATCCACCACATTTTATTCATACCACTGTCTATATATATATGAAATAAAGACCCCTGTGTGTGCGAGACAAGACAATTGGTCCAATACACATTCTTACTGGCTGCCACCACACCTAATTATGTTTTTTTCCACCGCGGCACCCAAATGTTCAATTCTCCACCGCGGTGTCACGCTTCTGTTTATAAAACGTTAACGTGTCGACATGCTGCCCCGCTCTGTAATCAGTTTTATCGATTCTGTGCGCCAAAAAGCCTGGTAAACCCCTCTATGTTCCATCACAACCTTTTTCTCTTTTCATTGTACCTTCCACCCCAAACACTCAAAAAGAGGTAATAACCGACTTCAGTACCTCCAGCGCGTTCGATCCGCGCGACCCCTCACTACCCCTTAACGAAAAGTTCATCATAATGAGGCATGTTACCATTACACCACGGAGGCCGACAGTCGCAATGAAATTTCATCAGTCAGAATAGCATTCCATGATCTATGTAAAAAAACAACACCCACCCAATGTGAATCTTGACAACCAGCTAGTCCAGCCAAGACCTATGAAAGGAAAGAAAGACCTGTAAAGACGAAAAGATCAGTGTCGTAAAGAAAAGAGACTAGCCCTGTTGAGACCTCTCATGAGAACCACCAGACGCACGTAACGACAGGTCTCTACCAAAAACCAATCAAATTGCAACGCAAAGAAGACCCCCAACACCAACGTTCACAGCGCCGACGAGAAACTGGAAGCAAAAGAAAGTCAGTGTCAAATGTGAGCCCCTCATAAGCCCAAATAGCGAGCCCCCTGAACTGAACCACCAAAAAAAATAAAGCACAGAACCCACAAAGAAATGTCTTACCATGCGCTATATATCTCATCCCAGGAACCGGCACCGGTTCCTGTTTTTGGCCATTTGACCCGATTTTGAACAGTTGGTCGACATTATTTAGTGCAAGGGTCTCTTAAATAAATTGTGGTTGGATCTGGCAAAGGCGGTTTGTGTGTGATTGAGCACGTTTGATGATAAATCCAGTTGGTCGACATTATTCAGTGCAAGGGTCTCTTACTGCTGTTTGCGGACCATAGGGCGCAGATCAAAATTTCATCAAAAACTGTTGTTCTCACCAATGCCCCTATATCTCGCTTGCCTCTACTCCAAATGCCCTGAAAACATTACCAATCGATTTCTACAGATGTTTTACAGTGCTTAGGCTTCCTAGAATATTTATTTCTGTTGTTGATGGCTTTGTAAGCAAATTCAGGTGGTCTTCCACTGTTGCCCCTGTTCGGAAGGGAAAACAACTCAGTATGCCCCAAATTTTTGTTTCTGGATTCTTCAATATCCTGTGCATTGCATTGACTAGTTCAATAGGCACTATACCTTGCTGCTGCGGTACAGATGACATGCTAAAGAAAGATACGCCGTATTTGTTACGCCCGTGGGCGTAAAAACGGACGGTTTCATGCCCTACTTCCGCACCTCTCTTCAGACTTCAATATGATCATGCATGAAGGTCGCTGAGCGCTGAGTAGTGAATCTCAGGCTCGGGCTTGGGCCGGGTTGAGGCGGCCTGAGCTTGAGATTTCTCAGGCCCAAGCCCAACTTAGGTTAGGGGGTACAGTCTTCAGCGTATAAATCCTTGATGTCTTCGTCCACATGTGGGTGGGTGTGTTCTCGTCTCTCTCACTGAATGTTTTTTCTTCTTTTGAATGTCCAGTGGACTCCAGTGTAATTTGAGCTCAAGTTCAGTGAACTTCGGTGAAATTCAGTGTAATTTCGTTAATGTCTAGTGGAATCAAGCAGGTAGATGTGAACTGAAGGGTAAAATAACACTGATATCCCAATTATAAGAGAGAAATAGGGTCGTTTCACAGTTCCCTTTTTCCTGCCCTTGTTCCCCCTTTTTTTCGGGCTTTTTGTGGTTCCAGCCGTTTTTCGCCGGGTTTTTTTCCCCTTTTCAATTCTTATGTGTAAAGAGGGTTAAAAAGGGAAAAAACGAACTTCCCAGCTGAAAAATTGAAAGAAATCCATCGGAAAAGGGAGCGAAAAAAGGGCAGAAAAAAAGTGAACTGTGAAACCCCCCGCTGCGGCTCCCTTTTTCCGCCCATTTTCGCGCCCTTTTCAACTCTATTTCTCTATT